>JAXGGA010021554.1:0-16392 GCA_038373865.1 Uloborus plumipes | reverse complement strand
ATTTTGCCGTGATAACTGAATTGCAAAATAATTTTAATGTCTTAGTCATAAAAAATAAATTTTTTACTCCTAACTTCCAAATTTTTACTTACTAATTAATTCAGTTTAAGGACATCCGCGTTCTTTTAAAAACAATATGTGTGTATTTTTTTTTTTTACCAAACACCTGAGGGAACTTTTCATATTTAACAAACTTGCCCCCCCCTCAAACCGATATGTTTGAAATGCCACCCATGAATCTTGTATTCAAGTCATCAAAGTCAAAAACCGTTCGATTTTTTTCCTTTTTTAAACTCTTTTTTGCTCCCCATGGGTGTTTTCTAATAATTAATTATATTAACAAAATTAAAAAAATAAACTTCAGAACTTCACCCTTCTTGATTCATATATCATCTGCTTCATATACCTTTATTTTTTTTCCTCAATATTAGTTATTGTCCTTGAGTTTGATCTAAAGTTATTTTCTTTTGTCTAGCACCTAAAGCACTTTCTAAACATAAATGTTACTTTAAATTCCCCCTCCGTTTATACACCAACTACAGGGACTCAATCGCATATGCTCAAAATAAATAATTTTTTGTTCACAATTTTTTCGCCTCAACGCCCCTCTCCATACTCAAAAATTTTCATTTACCCACCCTCACACCTCAAATGTTTGCCATGCAGCTTGTTATTTTATTTCTCGATATCTGCGCATAGTCGATGATGTACCCAATTCAATGTAATAAGCATGGACTGCACTAACAATCCACACGAAAACAGACAGCCGCGAATAAAAGGTGCAACGAAAAACAAACACCGCACGCGAACACCGAAAACCAAGAACGCCCAGGAACAAAATATCCCATTTTCTGGACCCCCAATAATCACCCGGTCGTGTCAATTGTGAAGTTTTTCCTCACGTACGAATGATTGAATGAACTCTGAATTGTCTCTCGTGATACTGAAGTCTCGTGTTTGCTATACGTACTTAGTATGTAGGTTGTGTAGGTTAGTGGGTAAATTGTCTGTATTTCAAAAACTATATACTGGAGAAGGGTATCTTTTTCGCTAAAGTTTTTGTGTACCAAGGTATGTTATGCAAGTAATTTTGTTATGCTCTTCTTCACCCTATCGGCCAAGTGGAGCCTAGGGGAGGATATATTCTTCACAAAATGACAATCTTAAAAAGTGCACGTTGCTGGCTGAATTCTTCCGTTTCATACAAGCAATAAAACATTTCTTGTCATCTGCTCCTTTCCATGACCATGAGGATCTGCTTTGTGATCATGTACTGTTCATGGACCGTCAAGTTACCCTCCCCACAAACCGTTACCCCCGTGAGTACACGGTGGTGCTCCTCGAGTGCACAGTCCCCTCTGTAGTATTTATATATTAAATTAAATTACTGCTTACAGACTGACTGTATATAAAGATTAAAAAAGTAAGAGAATATGGCTAAAAAAAAAAAAAACAGCACGTATGCCCAAGATTATATCTCATCCTTTCATTGTCCAACTCTACCTGATTTTACCTCTGCTGCAATATTAAGACTCTTGCTCATACATGTTGTCATGCGGTCAGGATTCCAATAAACGGAACAGCTCAAACAGCAATTGAGAAGAGAAGGGACTAGAGATACTACGCCCTGGTTTCATGCTGTTTGCCTGCTCTGTCAGCGGTCATTAGCCTCAAACAAGGACCCACGACGCTCCCGACCCCACCTGGATCTTTTGTTGAAAGGTCACGCGAACCATGCGCACTTGTATTCCCTGCACTATTCCTAGTTTCTTGGATCAGTGGGTTTTTTATTCTTCGGCGCCCACACCGTTCCGTTTTATCAAGAAACATGAGAACGCGAGATTAGTTAGTTTCTTTGCACCGTGAGTTTTCTTTTTCTTTTTTGGTAGCGCAGTTTCAGGTAGACGCCCTGTTTGCCTTACCCCGATTTTTTAAAAATACTGTGTTGGCTTAAGGCGTGGAATAGGATTGTCTGGAATATGATGTGTTTAGAAATTATTTGAATCATTCTTAACTGCCTTTATTTAACAAGTGCTATACACAATAAATATCGCGATCAATGGCAGAAATGGGCAAAAAATAAAGTTTTTCGTTCTTAAACAAAGCAGACAAGGGATTATACGCAGTCACGGTTTTACCATAAAATGACTTCAAGCTCGCTAGTAAGTTTAATTTTATTCACTAACTATTTATGTTATTCTTGAAAATAAATTAGTTTTTTGTCTAAGTGTATTTTTTAAGCTGACATCCACTCAGAAATGGACTTAGATTTTTTGTTCATTATCTGCGATATTTATTAATATTTCTCCATAATTTTAACCAGGCATTTTATGTATTAATAATTCGAAAAGAAGCATACATTTTTAAATAAATAAAATATTGCATTGTATTTTTAATAGTGCGACTCATTCTGTTAAGCAAATAATATTAATAATAATAATAATAATAAAATAAATAAATAATAAAAAATCTAACTATGTTTTTGCCGCTATATAAGAAGTCTATGAATTTTAACATGTAAAGTTTAATCTAAAATCAATGAAGTAATTTTCATTATCCGCAATTAAATTGCAAATCGAACGAAAGCAAATCTCTATGTGACTTTTCAATCATGTGTCAGCTAAAAAATATTCTAATCTAAAAAACAATTTGCTTGAAGAATGAAACGAATAGTTAAAGAATGAAATTTACTTCGTGAATTTGAAGCGAAAATAACACACAAAAAAAAAAAAAAAAGAAAGAAAGAAAGACCTTGCAAGCAATTGCACCTTGCATACAGACTAATTTCACACTGTTATATCAATGTATCCTGCCATTTTAATGTCAAGATAATATGTATGCAGGATTACAATAGCTACCACTTCTTGCATGCAGATTGATTTCACACTGTTATGCCAGCATTTTGATGCTTCAAAGGCAGAGCCCACCCTGTAACTCGACTGATATTAGGCTGCATACACCTTGCCAGTCAACATTGGGGCAAGTCGCTGACAGCTCTTAGAGAGTAACATAACATTATTCAGGCAGCATTTAGGCAAGGTGATATTTGCCGACGCGTTAACCTTTATGCAATCCTGAGGCAAGATATTTTGCTTGCTGGGATGCGATGTAATGGCGTACGGTTCAAAACTATTAAAATGCTACAGCTTACTCAATTTTGATGGTACAGGAAAAAGAATGGTATTTTTGTAATCAGTAAAGCATTTCCAACTGTATATGATACAGGGGGAGGGGGGTTGAATTTGAAATTAAAAAAGCGTCGTCTTTCGTAGGTCTTTCTAATTTTTTTTTTTTTTTTTTTGCGATGTTCGGCTGGTGATTGTGATTATCACTGTGGTTCACCATGTTATTCCCTATTAATGTTATTCTTGCTATGAGACGTATCATTTTTTACGTGAATATATTCGGAACATATAATCTTTGCATACTAATAGTTTTCCTCCTCTTTCTGAATCAACAAAACCGAACTCGATTTTAGTGCTGGCTGCATTTGCAGTATGGAAGAAAGATATCAAAAATGACCAGCACGTGGTAGGGCAGTGGAAAGGTTAACCAGGGAAATTCCTAAGTTTCCTTATCTTGCTCTCTCCTCCTTTCGATTGACACTAATCCTCTCCGGAAGGCGTGCTCACTCGTCAAGTTTATGCTTGACTAGAGGTGTGGGCCAATTACTGGGGACACCTTATCGCTTACTTGGCGAACAGCAATAATTTTTCCTACTGTAGTGGCCAAAAATGGCGTACAACTAGTCTTGCTTCTCAAATTGTGATCCAGAAGGACAAATCAACAGGTGGTCATTGTGGAAATTGACACAATGGTTTTGGGGTTGCCAAGCGATGGCAGTTAGGATTACACCGTTATGTCACGGGGTATAATTTCAAATTGAGATGATTTGTTGAGTTTGCTTTCTAAAAGTGCAATTAATTGCTTATCTCTTATCTCTTGCAATCATTGCTTCTCCACGCGTTAATTGATGGTTTTTTTTGTTTTAATAAAATGCTTAGCATTTTATGTAACTAACATAACTTTTTTTAGATAACTAACATAAAAGTTTTTTCAATGTATGTTATACATTTAACCTGCTTTAAAACATCACTTTATTTACTTTTTTCCAATAGACAGGGTTTTCTGAATGATTTTTATCAAATTAAACATGTTTTTTTCGTCATTATTTTTTTTTCTCTCTCTCTTTTAAGAGCTCCAAAGGCAGTGACACTTAATAACAGTACTGTTTTAAAAGTTGTTGCATTTTTAATTCAAATAGTGTTGAAGTCTTTATTTTTTACTCATACATTAGGCATAACAACTATGAAAAAAATTGCTATATTTGTTTATATTCAAAATTCCCAATGTTCCCCAAAATTCCCGGTTTTTTTCCCAGCTCTCAAAAACTACGGGTTTTTTGCATCTCTAATTGCATCAGATACCATTTATCCAAAACTGTTAAAAGACACAGTAATAGAGGTGATGAAGTTGTGGTTTGACCAAGAGATTTCACTCGGAGTCACACTGACTTACGTGTGTTGCAATGGAGTTAGGACTAGTGGTAAGAGGTATCTGGATGAGGTCCTTGAGGTATATGTGAAACTAAATGTTGGTGTTATTTGTAACGATTTCTTTCTGATCGAGAATAATGCTCAACTGTGGTTTTTGAGGTCTATCCGGAGCATAGGCGTAGCGTGACCAAAAGTTTTTTTTTTTTTTTGGGGGGGGGACACAGGTTAAAAATTTCAGAAGTGCTGGTGGAGCTTTTGACCCCCCTTCCCTTAGATTTTTTTCCTTTGATTTATCTCCGAATATTTCCTCTCCGAATTATTATTTTAAGAGCAACAATGATGGAGGGAGAAGGTCAGGATAAAATATGGTGCACGGGGGGGGGGGGGGACACACCCCTTAGAGACCTTGCATTTAACCTTATTGTCAATCCTAAAGATTATTTTGACTAAAAAAAATTCCTTCTAGACAATAATTCTGGGTGCGTTAGTGGGTAACCGATAACGAAAACTGAAATAATCTTCCTCAAGATTTTCATCCCTGTTTCGGAAAAGATAAAGAGCCAAACATTTAAAATTTTAACAGCGGGCCTATATTCCCCCTTGCCCCCCCCCTCAAACATGTGAGTATAATACTTAAACTTAAAAAAAAGAAAAAAAAACTAAATGATACTCTGATTGATTATGATTATGATTGATTGATTATGATTGATTGATTATGATTTTCGTTAATTGATTATGATTGATTGATTATGATTTTCGTTTTGATTTTGCAAAACTTCAGGTTCTAAATTCTAAGTGTCCATCAAGTTGGGGTGGGACACGTGCCCCCCCCCCCCCCGACGCTACGCTTATGATCCTGAGGATCAATGAGCAAGTTCTAATAATGGAACTCCAGCACAACGGTAGAACAATTTTGAGACTATCTTGATGGGCAGTTTGCTGCTTTAAGTCCTCCTCCAGGATGGTCGCATTTTACCACATAAAACTATGATGTAATATTTTCTAAAAGTGGATTTTTTTAGCTAAGAGTGTCTTTTCCGTCGTGTATCATTTTGCGTTAAGTTCGTGCAAATTTCAATGGCCCAATCAATGAATCACTGTTTTCTACAGTCATTCATTTGCAAATTAATTGCAGAAAATAGTTTGTACCTTAACTTTTAGGGGTCAGCGTACATAGTTTATACTTTTCGGGTTATTTCTTCACAGGAGAATCTCATAGCAGAATTTTCAGAGCAAGAAAAAAAGTAATTGCTCAAAGCGTATTAATCCCCACCCCCCTTTCTTTCTTTTTTCTTTTCTTTTTTTTTTTTTGGAAACCAAAAACTTCAGTATTATACTTCAGAGCCTAAGGTCCTCAAAGTGCTATCTGATTAACGCATTTTTTCTCTCTAACTGTAGATATATCGAATTCAGTTACCTGAAAATGCTTCCGTAATTTTTCGTAAAAGCGAAAGTTCTGTGAGCTCGTTGACTTTGAGGTTATACATTGAACACATCGTAAATCCAGACAGTGAATATCTCTTGGCTGACAGAAAGGTACTTATTTTTTTATATATATATTTATTCTGAATGAAAAAAAAATTGTCATCAATTACTATCTTTATAACTCAGCAGTGACGTTTCAAAATTCGCTATATCCACATCTTAATAAGTTTCAGTTGAGTAATGTTCTTCAAAGATTTTGGCAAGTTCTTTTAAAATCAATCAATTGATTAGGTATAATCCATTTAGAAACAGGGTTGGCAAAGGTGGGCCCAGCCCGGAAAAACCCGCCCAGGTTTTTCTGGGCGGGTCCACCAATAAAAACCCACCCGGGTTTTTGTCAAAAGTGGGTTTTTGTTAATTTCTAAGTTATCAACAAATATAGTCAATAATAATACCTCATCTAAATTATACATAAAAAATAAGTAAGAAATCAAGTTTATTTGAGATAATTTTTCTGAGAGTAATTATTTATTTTATAAAATAATTATTATTTCTTCAGCTTTCAAGTCATCCTCCAGAACATTTTCCTAGCTATGATACTACTTTTTGTTGCAAAATACTTATTATTATTTATTTATTTATTTTTTGATAGCAAATTTAAAATCTTAATACTATTATAAATGCGAAAGTTTGGATGTTTGGATGTTTGGATGTTTGGATGTTTGTTCCTCTTTCACGCAAAAACTACTGAACGGATTTTAATGAAACTTTTACCATAATGTGGCTTATGCATCGGAATAACATATAGGCTATAATTTATAACGATATTCGAAAAAGTTCGATTGGTAGCGCTTTTTCATTCCAATTTAAGGTACATTATTTTTCGCATAAATCCGCGAAGGCTTCTAGGAAACTAATTCAGTATTTAGTGCATCATCTCAACTCTCTGTCGATAGGTAGAATTGCGTGTATCATTTCCGCTTTTCGCATTAAATGTTCAAGGCTTTTCTCAAGTCAAATCAAAAAGTAATTTTTTTCCAGCTTCATGGGTAATATAAAGGCTTTTACATAGACATTGGAAACGAATGCGCGCCAGCAGGCAAACGAGCTTTTACTATGGTTTGTATTTTAAAACATTTTGTAGTCTCAGTTGTAAGTAGAATATTTATCATTAAGACAATGTGTTTTCTATTGTGCTTTGAAACGTGCAAATATTATTTTGTAGAATAAATTGTACTCCTTTATTAGTAGATTGTTCACTGCATCAATTATTTTCTTGAGTTTTGTAAATATGTGTTTTAGAGTATCGGTAACGCAATCGCTTGAAGAGATTGGCAACTGGATTAGGTTCATTATTTTCCAATTTGATGAAGCTTTAAATACAACTTAACGGTATTTCTTAAAATATTTTTGCGTTGATTGGTCACTTTCTCTGGGTACTTACAATAGAGCAGTTTCTTAGTATCCGACTGAACTGAAATTTTGCCAAATTTGCTGCAAGATTTCAATAACTGAGATTTTCCTCGATTTTTTCAACTGACGCCAGTTTTTGTGCCAAAGACTACGTAATAATACTTTACTTTTTACACGACATAACCAAAATAAAACAATTATTATCTGATATTTATCGACTGGCGGCAAAATCTCAATCATCTATATAATGCTCCCACATTTGAAAAGTTGGAGTATTATATCGATGATTGAGATTTTGCCGCAGTCGATAAATATCAGATAATAATTGTTTTATTTTGGTTATGTCGTGTAAAACGTAAAGTATTATTACGTATTTTTTTTCTTTTGTTTTCCCATTCCGTATGTATCCATTAAAAACCTTTTTAAAATTATGTCAAAAAGTAAAGTAATCCACATACTACATTAATAAAACCCTTAAACAAGACTAAAATTACCATTAATTTGCATTTTTGCATAAATAATTGCTAAATGTTCCCTATTAATTTCGAAATCATTTAGGATAAAAACTTCATTTTATGGTCAGCAATAGTATCTCAACATTTGATTTCCATTTCTCTGTGACAAAAATTAGTGACATAATAATACTGAATGTATTTTCATAAAAGTAAGGAGAGGAGCAAAATTATCCTAGGTATCCCAAAACAGTTACGCAAATATTTGGCGACATTTTAAAAATTGTCAAAGCGGTGTGTTTTGAGTTCTTTCAGTTCAGGGAAAAAAAACAAAGGTTGAGTATATAAATTGTTTCTCAATATTACTGACCCAGGCAACGCCGGGTATTTTTGCTAGTTTTAAAATAAATTGAAAATGCACCATTGATTAACTTCTTGTAGATGGAAAAAAATGCTTAATTAATGTTTTATGATAATTTTGATTCAACACAGAAGTCAAATAAGGATAAAATACTGCAATTTTTGCTTTTATTCTGGAGCAAGAAAAATAAAGTTTTACACTTCATTTCTTCTAACCCTACTGCATTTAGTATATGATGATTTTCAAATGCTATATTATAGAGGTACCATACCACTGATTTTAAGTACTAAACCTTTTCTTTTATTTAAAATATAAACAAAGAAAATGCGTCCCCACTCAGTTTATTACTACTAAAATATTATGACAAGCATTTATTAATAAATCTATAATTCTTGCAAAGTTCTAATGTTAACCTAGTTTTTTCTTAAGATTATTTCAAAAAAAAAATTAAATAAGCGTCCCCACTCCCCCCCCCCCATCTGAAATTAATCAGTTTTGATTTTGAAAATAAGAAAGGAGGGAGACACTTCCCTCATCTCAGAAGCACACCTATCATTGAGATATACCTTATAAAAACATGCAAATGACATGACTAGATATTGAAGCAGGCTACTTAATTAGAAAAGATGATTATTTCTATTAATAAACAAGTGCAAATGGTTTTAATTTTTCAATGGTATAAATTTAAGTTTTTGAATCTTTTACCCCCTAAATATTCCTGAATTTGTAGGAAAGCCCATTTGCAACAGTTCTTCTATTTCGTAAAAGACAAGTGATAAAAGTTCATAGCTGAAACCATTGGCCAAAGCTTCTTAAATATACACATTAAATATTACAATTCGGCTGATGATATTATTAATTGATACTGTTAATAATATTAATTATTAATTGATTCACATTGATTAAATGCAAGTCAGAACTTTAACTTAATAAATATATTTTTATTTGAAGGAATGCATACATTATATATCAATACCCGCATAAGAAATAAAATTTTAACATACAAAAACCCAGAAAAACCCGCAAAAACCCTGGTGGGTTGGGTTTTTGTAGAAAAACCCGGGTTTTTGCCAACCCTGTTTAGAAATGACACAAAAAAAATTATCTTTGTCAGAAGAAGGAGAAAATGTGTTCCAGCTTCAAATAGCTAGAATTTTAAATGTGATTTAAAATTATACTGAAATGTAACAACAAAATAAATTACACTACACTGCATAAAAGATGCTTCTGACACCATTTCTGTAGATTATTACGCAAATGAAAAAAAAATTCCCCAAAAAACACTATTATTTATCCATGTCCCTAGATTTTCTATGTTTCGAATTGTCTACTCTGTTATATGCCTTTTGGAAATAAAATAAATAATTGCATTCAATCTGATACATATTTTTAAAAATATAGGTAGCATAACTGCCGTGATTAGCTTGCTAAGTATGTAGTCAACAACCAGGATGAGCCTCATTCTTTTCTTATGATAGTTAATTTGAACTGTTGGATGTCCACTCTGTTAGAGCCGATTTAATGATGAAAAAAAAAAGATTTTTTCTTGAAATTGCAGACAGACTTACAGTTTTAGGCTGTTTATTCCTTTTTATGCTTGTTCTGTGATTCTAACTTTTCCTTGTGATTATACAGATATTTTTAAAGGCTTATTTGTCCGCTCTGTTAAACAAAGTGATCAAAATATTTAAAATCCTTTCATAAATGAGTCATGTACTAGTTATTTACACTTCATTATACACAAATAAATGGAAACTCAATAAAAAAAATATGATTAGTAGGTGGAAATTATTTAAATTGATAATCTTAAGTAAAGAGTTTCAGACATGATTTGTACCATTTTCGCCGGAATGACCCACCTGTGTTTTACGTAAACAAAGTAATGGGCAAGAAAGAAAAACATCATCCTTATTTAGAATGAAATGATACGGTTTACTTTAAAAGTTTTATGAATTAAAGTACTTAAAATAAATTATATACACAAATAAAAAGCAAATGCACATCCAAAATTAATAAATACACAAATATATTCGGCAAAATCGTCAGTTACCAAAGAAGCTAAAATTAATCAATAAAGCTTACATCAAAACAATACTTAAAACTATAGGTTCACTTTTCATCATACTAGAACATTTAAAAAGATTTATGACGGAAAAAAAAACATTTCAGAAATATAAGCATTTGTTTCCTAGAACTTAAAAATTAACAAAACTAATATACTATGTAATTGTCTTACATTGAAAATATTTTTCTTGGATTTGTTGAAAATCTTCTCAGTACTTCATTTTCCAAATCCTCTTTTTCCGCTGTTCTATTTTAAAGAGGGGTGATAGAAGAAAGTGCACCATAGCAGTATTTCTGCTTAGTCCCATATTGTTTTATTTTCCTAGACATGATGAAGAAGGGGAATACAATCTAATAAACGAATCCAATGGGGGAAGAAAAAAAAAAGCAACGTCGCATTCGTGCTCGGCGCCTCTTACTATGGTAGCATTGCACTTTCAATGGGGATAAGTTTCCTCATTTAGTGATTATTAGTGCTTCTTGACATTTTTCGGCAATATTTCACCCTAAAATTTTTATTCTTCGCATGCTCAAATTAAAAAAGTTGTTTTCAAGCTAAAAGACAAATTTGGGTTTGGAAAAAGGATCCGCGTTAGGTAAAGAATGAAGCGCATTCTCTGATAAGTGGCGAAATAGGACTTAAAATTTATTGGTGGGAGAGGAGGCGAGGGGGGGGGGGACTCTCAATGACCGAATGAAATTCCAAATTTTACCGAGTAATAAAATACGAACTTATTTGTCTGCACCAGCATGTTACAATGAAAAGTATGAAAGGGGACAAAAAATCGTTTGTCAAAAAAATAAGTAAAATGGGAGGTCACAGTGACCTCCCATTAGCTCTGATCTAGGGGATGCAGCTGCACCCCCCTAGCTACGCCCTTGCTTAGGTTGGTTACAATAAAATGTTTCCTATTAAAACCAAGAGCATATCGATCCTAACACCGTTGAAGTAATTGACATTAAAGTTTAGAAGGTCTTATTCTCGGCAAAGTGTATGACTTCTTTTTCTTCCCATGTTCCAATTGTGTCTGTGTAAAATTGTTAAAGATTCCGATACAGAATTGATGCACATTTTATTTTAGCTCATGAGCATCAATATCTTATGTAATTTATTGCTTCATAGTTCAAATATCATTCTGTATAAGAAATATATTTTTTAAAAGGAGAGTTGTAAATGTTTTTCGTTTCTCTTCACAGGAAATTCTCAATCCTTTTGTCAATGCAGTGCTGAAAATCATGAAATTAGAAGAATATATATCAAAAACCGGCCAACCTATTTTTATTTAAAACATAATTTTTAATTTGTATTTACGTGGATAATACACTTTTTATAAAACTTATTATTTCATGACTTTGAGTAATTAATTATGTTCTATTGCATTATATTCAGTTTTATTCTAACCTTAATAAAAAGCCGTTGTACGAATGAAATTAATGCTAATAAATATGTTAAATAAAAGGTCGTGTTATGCCAAAGGGATTTAAAAGAATAAAAGCAAATACAACATTTTTTTAATTAAATTTTAAAACTTGGCCTTATGCAAGTTTCGAAGCCTTGCACTTCCCAATGTCTTTACTAAATTCCGCTCTTGAAAATGTGGTGATTCATTTGAACAGTTTTTATTTATTTTATTCTTTTTTTTTTTTTTTTGTTATTCATGAAAAAATGGCTTAAAAACAGGGAAAATACACAAACAATTATTACCAATGTGCCCAGTACTTATCGTAAATACTAGAGTCGCTATGTAGACAGGCCGACGCATCAAGCTTTTTCACACCTTTGGATCCAACTTATTTCCTTTTACTTTCATTTTTAGCCTACTTTCCCGTTAAAAACAAAAGAAAGACGAAAAAAGTATTAAAAGTAGCTTAATGCATCTAAAAAATATCGCCAAGTCCAAAAAATATCGCCAAGTAAAAAAAATATCGCCAAGTAAAAAAAATATCGCCAAGTAAAAAAAATAAAAAGGTAAATTGAATATCGAAAAATTAAAAATTTGAAAGTAGGGTATTGAGATGGGGAATTTGTGTGTCGGTCGGTCGGTCGGTCGGTCGGTCTGTCGGTCTGTCTGTCCCCCCCTAATAACTTTTGAATGAACATTCCGATTTGGACAAACTTTTTTTTGTTGGAAAGATCTCGGCGAGTACAGCTCATTCCCATATTTGATTTTTCGATTTGAACAATTTTTGGTTCAACTTTGAACCGTTCAAAAAACCGGTCCCGCGATGCTAACTTTTGAGTGAACAGTCCGATTTGAACAAACTTTTTTTTGTTCGAAAGATCTTTTCAAGGATACTTCATTCCCGTATCTACATTTTCAATTTGAACAATTTTTCGTTCAACATTGAACCGTTCAAACAAGCTGTCACCCCTAATAACTTTTGAATGAACAGTCCGATTTAAACAATTTTTTTTTGTTCGAAGCATCTCGTGAAGGATACTTTATTACCGTATTTAAATTTTCAATTTGAACATTTTTGGTTCAACATTGAACCATTCAAGTAACCTTTCCCCACCTAATAACTTTTGAGTGAACAGTCCGAATGGAATAAACTTTTTTTTGTTCGAAAGATCTCGTCGAGTACATCTCATTCCCATATTTGATTTTTCGATTTGAACAGTTTTTGGTTCAACTTTGAACCGTTCAAACAACCTGTCCCGCGATGCTAACTTTTTAGTGAACAATCCGATTTGAACAAACTTTTTTTTGTTCGAAGGATCTCAGCAAGGATACTTCATTACCCTATTTAAATTTTCCATTTGAGCATTTTTTCGTTCAACATTGAACCGTTCAAGCAACCTTTCCCCACCTAATAACTTTTGAGTGAACCGTCTGAATGGAATAAACTTTTTTTTGTTTGAAAGATCTCGGAGAGGCTTTCCCATACATTTCCATATTTCGCTTTTTGATTCGAACCATTTTTCGTTCAATATTGAACCGTTCAGAAAAAAAATTAACATTAGCGTCTACGGGGAATTTAAGTTGAATGTTGATCCTGAACTTAAAGTCGGATTTCAAACTAACTTTGTAAGAAAATAGTTTTGATAAATAATGTTTGTAAAGTACTTTTCTGAGTAATCTTCTGTGAGGACTCTGATTCCGACTCCGCGAACATGGCGGAAATGCAGGCTCAGAAAAAAAAAATGACTGAACATGCAGACGATTTTTTGTTTATTTATTTGTTTTATTTTATTTATTTATATTAATTATTATATTTTTTTTGGCAGACGATATTTTTTGTAACAAAAATGTTTCATTTACGAGTGCATTTTATTCTTTATTTATATTTAACAACTGGCAACGGATTAAAAATGAAATTCGAGACATTTTATTAACAAACGAGTTTTTTTTTCTTTCTTTGATAAAATACGTTTTGATGCTCTTTGTACTTTTATTTATTTATTTATTTATTTTATTATTATTATTATTATTTTTTTTTTGAAAACAATGGAGGATTTTTTCTACGGAGGAACTGTAACAGTTGCACTCTTTAAAAGGTGCGACAAAGCTTTATTTATTCGTTAATTACTTTTTACGTGTCTATTTCATCTGATGAGAGGGGTATAGTTTGCTTTTCGAAATCAGCTCTATGTGCTAAAAGGTATGTTTGACATAGTTTTCAGTTTCAGATAATCAAGAGAATAATGATCAGATGCGAGAATGCCGATGTCGATGTACGGGAAAGTAGGCTCGTTTAGTTCTTGACAGAACTTCTTGTTCATTGTTGCAGAGCTAAGGGATAACTCGCTAGAAAAGACAACCCTCAGCCTCAAACTCGCGCTGGATCCAAAGTGGTCAAACTCAATCTTGCGTCGGCTCGTCCATATAGCCTTAGTAAATACAAATACAAATGCGACGTCCAGCAGCAGGCTCTGGGCCCAACTGGGCTGGTCCTAGTCAAATTAAAGACCTCAATGAAGATCAATGGCCCTCTTAAAGCTATCAACTCCATTGCTCCTTACAACCTCTTCCGGTAAACTGTTCCAAATTCCCACTACCCTGCTAAAGTAGTAATTTTTTCGAATTTCCAGGTTAGACTGAGGTTTAAACAGCTTAAAACAATGACCCCTTGTCCTGCTTTCCGTACAAAAATCCAACCCTGCAACATCATTCATTTTAATAAATTTAAATAACTGAATCATGTCCCCTCTGGTTCTCCCTTGCTCAAAACTATACATATTAAGCATTCTAGGACAGGGATTCAAGTGAAACAGCACTGCGATCGCTTCGAATGCAATCGCTACTGGAAGTGAATTACATTATCATCAGCTTAACTTGGCACTGACGTCACTACGAGCGGAGCCAATAAGAGCTCACAAGCAGTCAGCCATCTCCTCTTATTCACCAAGTAGGCTGTGACGTTTTATCTAGCTCGTTTTTCATAGGCAAACGTCACGATGAACGTTCTAATGTAATTCATTTCCAGTATCAAGAAACGTTCTAAAGTAATTCATTTCCAGTAGCGATTGCAGTTTGCGATAGCCTGTTTCACTTGAATCCCTGCCTAAGTCTGGAAACTAAGGCAGGGATTCAAGTGAAACAGCACTGCGATCGCTTCGAATTGCAATCGCTACTAGAAGTGAATTACATTATCATCAACTTAACTTGGCATAACGTCACTACGGGTGGAGCCAATAAGAGCTCACAAGCACTCAGCGATCTCCTCTTTATCGCCAAGTAGGCGGTGACGTTTTATCTAGCTCGGTTTTCATAGGCAAACGTCATGCTGACGTCACGATGTTTTTATCAAGAAACGTTCTAATGTAATTCATTTCCAGTAGCGATTGTAATTTGCGATGGCCTGTTTCACTTGAATCCCTGCCATAGTCTACATTAGAAAATCCGTTTACTAACCTTGTAGCCCTTCTTTGTACTCTTTCTAATACATTAATATCTTTCTTCAGATAAGGAGACCAAAACTGAACAGCATACTCCAAATGAGGTCTTACCAAACTTCTATATAGAGTAAATACTGATGGTTGAAGAAAACTAATTTAAATTTACAACAAATACCTCTTTAATATCAGTTTGTTAGCTCTGAGACGAGATCACGAGTATGAAAATGCAAATGCCAGAATATCCTTAAACTTAACAAATTTATTTCAAACGAATGAAATGTCATTCTTTTCTTTTTCCATCCTTCTTCTCAGAATATTCAAGCAATCCTAGGCTGATCTATAAACCCTACACATGCTCATTATGTATCTAAATAATAGTTATTATTGAATAAAATTAACATCTTTTAACACTACTAGCACTGAATACTGAATCAGATTTCAATTTTCAGAGATCAGTTAACTAGGCTTTCAAACTTTTCATAAATAACATTGTTGCTCCCAGAGACACACCCTACACATGCTCATTATGTATCTAAATAATAGTTATTATTGAATAAAATTAACATCTTTTAACACTACTAGTACTGAATACTGAATCAGATTTCAATTTTCAGAGATCAGTTAACTAGGCTTTCAAACTTTTCATAAATAACATTGTTGCTCCCAGAGAACATTTAACTGATTTGGAATATTTTAATACTATTTAACTGTTATAGGCAGGGATTCAAGTGAAACAGGCTATCGCAAACTGCAATCGCTACTGGAAATGAATTACATTAGAACGTTACTTGATACTGGAAATGAATTACATTAGAACGTTCATCGTGACGTTTGCCTATGAAAAACGAGCTAGATAAAACGTCACAGCCTACTTGGCGAATAAGAGGAAATGGCCGACTGCTTGTGAGCTCTTATTGGCTCCGCTCGTAGTGACGTCAGTGCCAAGTTAAGCTGATGATAATGTAATTCACTTCCAGTAGCGATTGCATTCGAAGCGATCGCAGTGCTGTTTCACTTGAATCCCTGCCATAAGTAGGTATTAGTAACGACAATGATTTGGATTTTATGTTTGTTATTATTGCTAATCTGTGCTATCATTATGCCATAGCAATTGATTAAATTATAGTCGGTATTATACTCTTGCAAAAGAAAAAAGATAATTATTTTAATACTTAAAAAAAGAGAGATTTTATTATGTGATAAAGAATAAAAATGGCAACATCATCACTTATCAATGCGCATGTCATTCTACCGGATCGTCAGTGGGGAAATAATAAAAGTGTTGCTATAAAGTAGATTTAACTCTTATAAGAAATTTATTTTTGGAAATTATTTATAAAA
>JAXGGA010021553.1:0-16392 GCA_038373865.1 Uloborus plumipes | reverse complement strand
CTGACCGTCCGCATCAGTAGCTATGACTGCGATGTGAGGGTCGCAAAAAACGGCACTAGATGACCCGATTGCAATTGGGTCGTCACTGAAGTCGCATTGAGTCACCGTCGATCGCAGCGGCTGCGATGTGAGGTCGCAAAACCGGCCCAGGTGACCTCGGTCGCAATTAGGTCGTCACTGTAAAGTCGCATTGTGACGTCGCTCTCACTTCACACTTTGGTCACTGACTGGTCACATCGGTTATTGTAACTGCGATGTGACGTCGCAAAAGCGGCACTAGGTGACCGCGGTTGCAATTGGGTCGCCAGGCGTCGTCACTGTAAAGTCGCTTTGTGACGTCGCTCTCACTTTACACTTTGGTCACTGACTGGTCGCATCGGTTGCGGTGACTACGATGTGACGTCGCAAAAGCGGCACTAGGTGACCGCGGTTGCAATTGGGTCGCAAAGCGCCGTCACTGTAAAGTCGCATTGTGACGTCACCGCGGTCGGACATTCGTAAGTTGCGGCGACTTGGTTGCGACCGCGCTTGTGACGGGTGTGAGGGGTCACAAAAGCGTCACATTAGGGTCACTGTGCTATCAGGGTAGTCTGCAGTTAAGCGCTAATCAGATGGTGGCAAAAGCCGAAGCATTATGGATTATGAAAGTTGCCGAGTCCAACTTTTCATTTGCCTCGTGTAAAGACGTTGTTACACTTTTTCAGGCGATGTTCGAAGGATATCCAACTGCAAGTAACATGCAGCTTAGTGATAGGAAAGTATCATATCGCACGCCTAGAAGAATACTGTCACAACTCAAAAACAGAAAAATTTAAGACATGGAAAAGAAATTGATATATTAAAGCAATTAGTAATGGTGCAGTCTATCATACATTAGGTTAGATCATTTCGGCTCATTTGCTTTCATAATGCTTTTAAAATAAACGTTTCTTTTTGACTTTCGAATCATGGCTCTGGGTACATCTCTGAACATTCAGAGTTTCGACTTTTTGAGTTGTGACAGTATTCTTCTAGGCGTGCGATATGTATCCAACATATTTTGCGTCATTTCTGGTCGTTCAAAAATTCGAACCATTCCTACTGTTACCATTTTTGCCGCTGAACCACTATGGTTCTTGAGACACTAGTTTTCAATGTTTAATTTCCAATGTGGTGTGGCTAGAGCGGACGTGGTCAGAGCGGACACTGCGAAACTCATCGTGGTCAGAGCGGACACATTTTTTCCCTATCATGGAACAGATAAAGGGTGCAGATAAATAAGTAAATAAACACTTCTAAAAATCACAAATATAGTTTAAACCAGTATTTTAAGGCAATTTTACAAAATGATAAGCTGCGCATGCGCAACGCATCTCAAATTTTTCGCCAAACTAGTGAAGATTCATTTTACGATGTGCGCTCCAACCAAATGTAAACTAACGGCAACCCCGCGTAGTATCAGCTTTTCGCCGAGTGTATTTTTTTCGTTGCTTATTGTTTTTTACTTTTTCCAAAGAAGATTTTTCTTTTTTTTTTTTAACTAATGTTTTTATTTAGAAAAAAAAGCGGGAAATGACTCAACATCAATTTTTTAAAAAAAGCTGATTTTTGGAAAACGAAAGCAAATCGCTATGGATTATTTTGTGTGACTTTTCTTTCGTGTTTTTTTAATTCTAACGAAAATCACATGCATTTAACCTAAAATCATAAAATTCCGAAACATGTGTATTCTTCTCTCTTTTTTCTTAACATAAACTCCCATGAAGTAGTAAAAGATGGGAAACGTTTGAAGATTAAGAATGAGAGTATTTGTTCAAGAAAAGAGATTTTATGTTGTTTTTTTTTTTTTTTTGTGTTGTAACACCAGGTACATACTAAAATCCTGTTCCCTTGGTCATTTTGAAAATCTACGCGAAGAAAGTTTTCTCCATTAGAAAGCAAAAGTGTATCGTTTGGAAACTGAATGTCATTGGCATTTTGGGGATTTTGAGTAGCTCCCAAAGCCTTTCTCCTCTCCTTACATGAAGCAGTTTTGGCATTGGAGTACGTCGGTATTTTACACTGCGATGCAAAAGTTTAGACAAAATGCAAATATGTGAATAAAAAGAAAACTATTCAACGAAATGCTTTCAAATTTCTACTGCAGATACACAATATGGTCCCAAATACGTGTCTGGAGTTTTTAAAACTATAACTGGAATCAAATTTTTGATATTACAAAAGACATTTTTTTACATTGCTGCAAAAGTTTAGACAATAGTCAGATTCTATGCAAATATCCCTTGAAATGTGATTGGTGAAGGAAATACGGGACTGTATTATTCATTTATTAAGTGCAGAGATTGCTGAATAAATAATCAAAATCTCAAAAGCTCTTTAGTTCTCGTGTAAAGAAGATGAGAAAGTTTGGAAGCCGAAATTTGAAAATGAACCTACTTTATTAATTTTTTGTCTTTTAAATCGGCTCTAGTATGGTAGTACATTGTTTTTTACTTTGTGGAGAGCAAATTCAGACATGCGTATCGATCAAAAAGTCCAAGAAAAATGATATTTCTTAAGGATGAAGGAATTGAAAAAACGGCTCAGACTGACGATTCGCCCCTTAATCCTACAAAACTTCAACTTGGGTCAAAAACAGCACGTGACAGCATAAGTAGATGAACAACTGAATCGGAATGCATAAAAAAAACAAAGAATTGTGCCTGAGCCTTTTCGGACAGAGTGTCCCAAATAAGCCAGATTTTAATGTGAAAAGCAGCATATGTATCATCGTGACTAAAAAATGAATGGTACTTTCTTTGATACAAATTATTAAAATTGGGATGGCCTAGATGGATTATAATTCTTTTCGCGGGACTTGAGAAATATCCAATGATCATATGCTGTGCTGCTTTTACCAATAAAATCTGGCTTATTTGGGACACTCTGTCTGAAAAGGCTCAAGCACAATTCTTTGTTTTTTTTTTATGCATTCCGATTCAGTTGTTCATCTACTTATGCTGTCACGTGCTGTTTTTGACCCAAGTTGAAGTTTTGTAGGATTAAGGGGCGAATCGTCAGTCTGAGCCGTTTTTTCAATTCCTTACTACTAGGGAACTACTAGGAACTCCATACTAGGCACATTTTAGTGTTTTTGAATTTGTCAATATGAAGACCGATACATCTCAAACTATGATCGTTAGTTACGTACGTTACTCTACGACGGCTGGACGACAACTCAAGATGTGGCATTTCAGGGGAAGGGGTCCTATGCATCTCGATAACAACAAAACCCCATAACTGCCCTTTGGCGGCTAATTTTTCAATGCAAATTCTGGCTCTTTTGAAGATTGGTAGAGACGTGTAAACTACGTCTAATGACGGTCATAACTCAAAAATTATAATTTTTGAGTTGTGGCACTTTTGTAGCAAGGGTGCGATATCGTCTTTACCTGAATTCAGATTAGGCGTCGTGCCGCAAAAAGAGAGTAATTGAAATATCTGGTGGAGCTCGAAAAATCACCTAAACACAAGTGCACATTCACTGCGAAATTTCTTCGCTCACTCTCGACGACAGTCACACACAAAAGAGTTTATCTTCTCATACTGCAAATCGAGGTAATTTTTCATTTTGTTTGATATGGGCAGCGCGTCTATGCCATGGGGTAGCTGAAAGTTGTCTCGAAGCCGATCCTGAATGGCACATCTGGCAAGATGCTCCAAGGTCCTTGGACAGGATGGTGCATTCGCCCACTCAGCGAAAAGAAGGTTGTAGGATTCAGCGAAAGACTTTTTACGTGAGACCTTTCGCAAGTGCTGTGCAGGTACCGTTGGGTAAGGAACAGCTTCAAAGAATGTTGTTACCAACATGTGAAGGCACTTCCTGCAGCATTCCCTCCGCAGATCGAAGAGCATTCGTAACGTTCAAGAACGTACTAGTCTCCATCGCCGATGTAGTTCAGGCAACGAACCCCCCCCCCCCGTTCACTTACGGACCGATGAAAAAGCCTTATCATGCCATCTGATTCCATTTTCCCGGATGAGCCAGTATGATTTTTGGTGCACGTTCGTGAGTGTTTCGAGTTTTACTTTTTAATTACTCGACCAGTACGAGGCCCTTTCCACAAACTGCAACCTGTGCATGCTTTGGACATTACTTCGACAGCTATAATTTTACCAGTATCTGCACCAACGAGTATTATGGTGTAAACATCTATTTGAGAAATAAGCCCTCTCGTTTTCCAGGTTATATCGGTAGTGTTTGTCACAGAAACATCTTCTTCACCAGCCCGAATTATGCTTTTGATCGACACAGTTTTTGCAGCAATATCTATTTCTTTACAAATTTGCTCATAAGTATTTTGTGAAACTGGTGGAGGCGAATTCATTATTCCACGGAAAGTTTTTATTCTTTCCGTTCCTTGACCAACACTTCGCATATCATAGGTGATTCTCCTATTTACAGTCGAACTTGTATAATTCGAAGTGCAAGGGGCCACTTCAAAACTTCGAATTATCCAAAACTTCTAATTAACCAATTTGTTATATTTTTATGTTTGGAAATAGTCAATAACGACAGAAATTACGTGAAAAAGGGATTTATTATTTTTACATCGAATGATATAGCCTTTTAAAATATTGAGAGATTTCGGATTGCTTTAAAGAACTTGATTTTTTTCAACAAAGTTTTCAAGGATATTTACAGCTCAAAATACATCTTCACTCACGTTAGGTAGTCCCTCTACGTAACGACGGTATTCCACTACATGAAAGACACTTGCAGTGGGAATTGGCCTAACTTCATCTTCAATATCTTCATCGTCTTCTGTTGAGTAACTCTGTTTGTTAAGAACTTCAGGTAGGATATCTGCATCAGTTAGCTCTCCACAAATGTCTATGTTGTCATCTATGTTGACGTAATCCTCAAAAGGTATGCTGTCTGTCCAAGCAATTGGGGGGAGGTAAATTTTCTTCATCAAAGAGCTCGCTAGGGGCAGAGAGAAACCGACGCAACTAGAAGCCGCAGAAGTGTTTCGCGCATGTCTCGTTACGTCACCAATAGTCGATCTTTGATCTACTAAGCACAGAAATTTGAATGTGGTTTACCAGTAAACGAGTTGCTTGCGGCTCGCTATGTGTTGTTTCGTAACCGGTTGTTTGGAGTTGGTTATAAGTTATATCGAATGAATACTTTGTTTATATAATATTGTTGAATTTGAACATGCTTCATCCTTATTGTGTTCCGGTATGCAGAGGAAACTACAAAAAGGATGGAATTGCTGTGAATGTTTTCGGTTTCTTTGTGTACCGTAAATCAGGGTTACTTGGACCCACAACAGGGCTACTTGATCCCACAGTAAAATGATAAAATCTGGGTTTGGTACTAGCGTTAGAGACTGCAGAGGGCTTCTACCTATTGGAGAAACGAGGAACTACGTGCAAGTCTTCAACTAGTAGGTACCAAACCTAGATTTTATCATTTTATTGTAGTGGGCTCAAGTAACCCCCTAGGGTCCAAGTAACCCTGATTTACGATATGTTCTTTGATCACTTGCAGGTTTCACAAATCATTGCTTTGTATTTTTATTTATAAGAACAATTTTATTTATAAGAACAAGTACACTGAATATTGTGCAGTTCGTCATTATTTGAATATAATTTTACTTTTTTATCTCACCTAAGCACTACTGTAATTGGGGGGAGGGGTCAGTTCCTGATTTTATTTATTTATTTTTCATTATTTATTTATTTATTATGGGGTCAATCTAATTCAAATCACCCAATATGAATAAAATTTGTTGCTCAACATTTTTAAATTTCCTAATTTTTTTTTATCATGGATTACCTATGGGTAGACATTAACAAAGCTGCAATTGAAAAAAAATTACCTGCTATATTTTTTATTTGGCAGCCATTTCAAAATGGCGATTTGACAAATTTGATACAAAAACAGGGTTTGCGAAAAAATTTATTGCCAAATTATTTTTAAAGATATCAAAATAATTTAAAAACCAGTGTGTTCAGCATAAAATGACCTTTAAATACACCTTCTTTAAATTTCCCTATCATGTAAGAAAAATGGTTAAAATCTTTCTGTAAAAACTTGAAAAAAAATGTAAAGATTGGTAATTTTTAAGACCATAAATCTTTATGAAGGAAGAGAGACTCAGTAATATTATTTTATTTCTGTGTTTGAGCACTCATAATATTACCAGCAGCATAAGTTTTAGTCTTTAGAACGAACTCCTTATTTTTCTACGCATCTTCAAAAATGGCGGAAAACACGTAAATGCCAATTTTTGTTGGTCAATATCTGAAAAGAGGCTGAATGAAAAAAAAAAAAAAAATGAAACTTGTGTAAAATGTTCTTCATACTAATGAAACTATCTCACAAAAAAAAAAAAAAATGACTGAGACTCAACTACGTTTTGAGTTATAGACCTGCGAATTTCAACAAAAGTGCTACCTTTTTAATACACTCGTACAATGCTAAATTAGCAACTAAGGCTTAAAATTATCTTAACTGACCAAGTTAAATAATGCTGGAATCCATAAGTTAACAATACACTTTCATTACGTTTTTAAAAAAAAATAATGGACAGTAGTAGTAGTATTACCGTAAAATTCTTTAACTTACCCATATGTTTTATGCACTACGAACCCCTCTATAGCGAACCCGGGATATAGCGATCCCCCGGTTGTAGCGAACTTTTTATTTGGTCCGAACTGAAACCCTATGTCATTAATACAATTTCATACGCTTATAGCGATCCAGAAACGCGGGAAAATCGGCTATAGCGATCCTAAAATAACTGGAAATTTCAAGTTTTTCTTTGCACGTGTCCCAGTGACATTCTTTAGCAATTGTTCTCTCAGCAAACACGACACCACCTTCTACAATGGTTACCCCTTCTTCTTGGAAATGACCAGAGTTCGAACTACATTCCTCCTTTATTGTTCCTTTGAAGAGCAGCTGCTTCTTCGAGAGAGGGGGAGGGCCGATCCGGTTTTCAAGCTCCCTCAATTTTTAACTGGTTCTCTGGTCGAAGGACAAGATTATTGTCACTCGTGTTGCTCTCATTTTCAGTTTCCTGTCCGTTGTGGATAATCGCATCATGGCTAACAAATGAAAAGCATTCTCTGTGGAGGAAAAGGTGCAGTTTATCAGAAAATTAGAAAGTGGGGAAACTCAATCCTCACTTTGTAACAAATTTTCCCTCTCAAAGTCAACTGTTGCCACCATATGGAAGAATCGGGGGGCCATAGTTTCTGCATATGAAAGAAACATTAACGGGTGCAAGAAGTTGCGAAAGACAGAAAGGCAAAATGTGGACGAAGCGTTTTTCAAATGGTTCACTCTACAGAGGAGCAGAAATCTGCCTATTACAGGAGCCAGAAAAAAACTGAAGAGATGTATATAAAATCTAAAAGTTTTCAACCTAAAATAACGTCTTTTTTTCATAATGCGGATAAATAAAAAAAGGTAAAATTTAATTTGTTTATTATTGAGTACAACATAGTTACTATTTATTTTTCATTCTTCATTTTATTACCTTAACTACAAATGAAATCATTGTGCAATTGTGATGTTTATTTTTGTATTGTACAACCGAATTTCGCCCTTTTTTTTTGGAAAATCGGATGTAGCGAACCCCCGGTTATTGCGATCTCTCAATTCGGTCCGTTGTATTAAACACATTGTTTTTTAAATATATTTTTGTGTTCAACTCGTAACTGCTTGCCAGCTGTAATTTTAATTAAGGAGTTGAACAAACATGATATCGCTGCTTGAAATGAACAGTGGCATATCTGCAAAAATCGATTTTTTTTTATTACATCACAAAATTCCTTTTTTTTACTCTTTCTAGTGGTAAAATCGGCATATCTCTAGTTTCAAAATATCATACAGGAATCGCTATAGTGTCGTTGTGCATAGTTGGTATTTTAGCGCGATTCTCCTAGTAAACAACGACACAGCCGCCATTGCGTCAGTTCTGAAGAAGTGCTTGGAGGAGTAGTACAGTACAATTAGACCCAAACCCGGACATCCAAAGTAAAAGTTTAACTCCAACGCCACATTGTTCTACCCTATGTGCATATTGTGTAGTAAAAAGTCACATCATTTCTAGCGTCGGGTTTGGGGGGGGGGAGGGGGGAAGAAGTTTGAAAATTAGTAGTTTTTTCAGTTTTTTTTAAAATAAATAAAAAAACTATGCATTCAGCACCAAAAGTCTAATTTACAAAAATAATCTGCATTAAATTACGAACAAAATGGTACCTTTTATAATCTTGTTCGCAAACGGTTCCAGAGTTACAATCGGCGCAAAAAGTAGAAAATTTTCGTATTTTTCAGATTTTTTGGAAAAATAGGATATTGTAAGAAAAAAACAGATTTTTTGTACGAATTGTGTTTTGTAAAAACAAATTGCAATACCAGTAGTATCACCTACTCTAGAGACAATTTTTAAGAGAAATGAGGCTTCCTCAGGCTTAGGCCCATTCTGTTGTACGGAGAAATCTGTATATTCTTTGGAAAATTTCGCATTAAAAATGAATATCTTTACAACAAAAACTACTTTAAAATATAAAAATATTATCTGCATAATATTTATGAATAAAATTGTATCATTTTCAATCATAATATTTTTAAAACAAAAGCTGATAGACATTTTTCTTTATAAAATAGGCGTATTAGGTTGTATTTTACAGCCGTATTGTACTAAAGACGTTCAAAAACTGAGTTCAATAGTCATATTGAATTAAAATGTAGAATGTTAAATGTGATATCGCTGCTTGAAATGAACAACGGCATATCTGCAAAACACGACTTTTCAGGAGAGCGTTTCAAAGTTTTTGCAGTAAAACGGCATTTTGAAGTAAAATGGTATTAAGGGTACTTATGTCGAATCAACTTACATAGACATAGATGATAGACACTCCAAGCACTTATTCAGAACTGACACAATGGCGGCTGTGTCGTTGTTTACTGGGAAAAGCACGCCAAAATAATAACTATGCACAACGATATTAACGATTGCTGCGTGATATTTTGAAACTAGAGATATGCCGATAATACCACAAAAAGAGTAAAAAAACAGAATTTTTCGATGTAATAAAAAAAAAATCGATTTTTGCAGATATGCCAGTGTTCATTTCAAGCAGCGATATGATAATCTAGAGTGTTTATCTATATACAGTCCTCGTCAAGCATAGTACCCTTCTCCTCATCATCAAGCATAGCACAATCCTCTTCATCATCTTCGTCTATTATGGTCGTGTCACTGTTATCACATCCTAAACCTGAGCAGAAACTGCACATGCTTGAGCATTTTAGACCACTGTTTCTGCACTCGCAGTTACGCATGCATCCGTCTTTGCAAGCGCATACTATGAGAGAAAGTAATTCCTGGGGAACTGCAGAATGTACTGTAGTAATGGGTTTTAGGTGTTCGCCAACCTTCCTCCACCCCCAATCAAGCGGATTCTTTTTCTCATTCAGCCACTGCTGCACCTGGTGGTAGGCTCTATATGAATGCTGCTAGGAAGCTGCTGAAGTGGGGGGAAGTGTAGGCAGCTTGGACAAGGAATATATAGGCTGCTTTGCAATGGCTTGCAAGTAACACTGGTAGCGTAAACTATCTAAATCTTCAGTGTTCTTGGCTCCATACATCGCAAGAAGGAAATGCTTTCCAGCGTCAGCCACTGCATTATGGTCAGCTTTGGGGTCGTTGAAGACTAGAAGTTTCGTACGAAGAGCGTTATTAGATTGCACTTTTCTGTACGGTGTAATTTTCCCTTTTTTGTAGATAGCTGATACAGTGTCACATCCTGTGAAAGCGTATATTGCTAACAGCAAACCTTTCATCTCCCCAATGCTTCGCTGAATGTCAGAAATAATGTACGCTTTCTCTTGCTGATTGCCTTTCTTTGGCACCACCATTTTCAATTTGTTTTTTGATGGTGCGTGAACAATCAATAAGACTAGTAAGTCTGTGTCTTCCCCAATTACGCAAACTTCAACTCCTTTTTTAGCTTCATCAATCGCTGTTGAAACTATTAATGAATCAGCATCACCTGATTCTTGATAAACTGTACAACCACTCCTTTGCAAGTACATTGTGAGAGGGGAAATAAGCCCCATTTTGTTTCTGGCGTTGTTTAGAAATTCAACTTGATTAATAGTTGCACATATTAAATCTTCAACTTTTACTTCTATGACGTCACGTGACCGTTGCTAATTCAGAATGGTAAATACTTTTTTTTTAAAAACATTTTTATGTCTTTTTCTAAACAAAGCAAAAGGCTCAAAAATGTTCGAAAAATGTATAAGTAAATAAACAAAATAAAACAGTCGAATAGTATTTCAAAAGGAGATAATAAATGAGAAAGGTCGAAGGGGAAAGACCTGGCGGCAAGCGTTGTGTGCAGGTCTTAGACCATAAAGGTGCAGGTAGACGACCAGCAGCCCCACGCTTCCGTATTTTGACGCTTCTTATTCTCTGTGTGCGTCTTCAGCTTCTTTTGGACTACAAAACGATTATATATTACTTTTAAATAAATTTGTTTAGTTATTTCTGTTTGCATAGTAGTTAAAATTTCATTTTTCCAAAAAATCTGAAAAATACGAAAACTTTCTATTTTTGCGCCGGTCGTAACTCTGGAACCGTTTGCGTTACAATATTATAAAAGGTACCATTTTGTTCGTAAAATAATGTAGATTATTTTTGTAAATTAGACTTTTGGTGCCAAATGCATAGTTTTTTATATATTTAAAAAAAAACTAAAAAAACAACTAATTTTCAAACTTCTCCCCCCCCTCCCCCCCAAACCCGACGCTAGAAATGGTGTGACTTTTTACCACACAATATGTACATAGGGTAGAACAATTTGGCGTTGGAGTTAAACTTTTACTTTGGATGTCTGGGTTCGGTCATTTTTTGGGCTAATTGCACCGTACTAGAGGAACATCTATGTCTCTGTAAGTTGAGTCGGCATAAGTACCCTTAATACCATTTTACTTCAAAATACCGTTTTACTGCAAAAACTTTGAAACGCTCTCCTGAAAAGTCGTGTTTTGCAGATATACCACTGTTCATTTCAAGCAGCGATATTTCGTTGCACAGTTTATCAGTTATGTGGTGTCTTTTTCTATAAGTCGTTGTCAGTTCCAATGAAGTCACTTTGCGTACTATTTCCTTTGCGGGTACCCAAGCAGTATCATTTTTTCAGAGTTGAGAGGCAGTTTTTGGTCTAAAAGGATGAAAGAAATGCACCAAAATATCATTGTTACCTTCACTTTTGTCTTCAACTTTTCCAAGCCACCACTTCTCATCGTATATGCAGGCAACAAAGTCATTATTTGTCAATGACGACACATTTGTAAATAGTATTAAAGTCTGATGATCATCAAAGCTCAAGCCAATGGAAGTAACGAAGCACCTATGTGCCATTCAGCTTGGGGAGATGGGCACCCCTGGGGGAGAATGTATGCCGTTAGACATTTAAAATTATATAGCAAGATTAATCATTTGTCAGAACGTTCGACCAACTTGTTTATCCCGTCTTGGTAGTAATCAGGGCTATGCTCATTGAGCTATTTCTCGGCAGCTGTTCTCACTGCATCGTCTGAGGTGAACCGTGTTCCGGATAGGTGTCGTTTCAAAGCCGGGAAAATGAGTTTCAGAAGGTTGCGTGTTCATATCACGTCCGGGTCACCATGCTGATAGCAATCCACACATGATCAATGTTGTCATCAAAACTCGCGTCGACTCCTTTTTCACCGTTTCGGATGATTATTTTTTCTTCGGAATTGTTTCGGACCTGGACGATACTGTTCTTTATCGGAATGTTACCGCTGTGGCCGACGTCCCACTGAAGGCTCACAGAAGGACTGGTAACATTTAATATTCGGACGTTACTTGGAGGATCTGGTACACCTTGAACTAAGAATTCGATTTTGGCCTCAGCAGTTCCGATATCACTAACAGCTACACAGATGTATTCTCCTGAGTCATCTGGCCTAGTTTTCGTTATGCCCAGCTGTGACGTTGTGTGATCAGAATCCTCTATAGTGCTGAGAGAAAACCTTCCCTCCTTGCTTGTCTGAATTTCAGACCTATTTCTGTACCATGTAATGGCAATTGGCATGGAACCAACTGCTGTGCATTTCATTGTGGCGTTGAGTTGTTCAGTTAAGATTTTTGTTTGTTGTGCCGTAGCAAACTTTGGAGGAACTAAAACTTGAAGCCATAGAATGTCACTGAGACCTTCGCCTATCCCATTGCTTGCTTTACATTGGTAAGGACCTTCGTCACACTCTTCAATATCAGCTATAAACAATGTTCCATTACTATAGAGATGAGTACGTGCATTTGCATACTCAGATGTGAAATCTTCTAAGCAGGTATCTTGGCCAATGAGTTTTTTCCAAGTGATATTAGGAGCTGGATAACCATTTGCTGAGCAATCCAATCGTGTGGAGTGTCCAAGAATAGCGGAGGAATTTCTTGGATTCACAATCTATGACGGCGGCACGTTCACTATAAGCTCCGTAGTTCTATTAACTGTTGCCACGGAATTCGTCGCAACGCACGTATATCGGCCTCTGTCAGCGAAGAGGATTCCTCTAAAAGTAATAGCTGTGTAGCCATCTAGCGTATGATGGGTCGCTTGTCCATTTCCTATAAACAGCTGTCCATTTTTTAGCCAATGGAACATTATTGGGGCATCTCCTGTTAATACTGCGCAGAACAAATGAGTTCGCGAAGCTTCATTCACTGTTATTGACTCCGGCATGAGCTCTTCATTGATAACTGGCGGTGCTGCAATTGAAATGTAGATCGTTCCAGATGCACGATGTCCGTTCGGGCTCTCAACCACACAGGTATATGTACCTTCGTCTGATGATCTTTGTGCATTCAAAATATTTAGAATTGATGAGGATACAGGATTCATGTCTTGCTTTGGTCCAGCAATAAGTAGCCCGTCATCTTTATACCATTTGATCCCTTTTATTGGATATCCTCCATAGGGGCACTGAATGGAGATATTTCTTTCAGCAACTGCAGTCACATTTGACATGACCCGGACGAATAGGGGACCGAAAATGTCCACACGCGCTGCATTAGAGACCATTCCTATGGCGTTTTCAATTTTACATCTGTACTCCTCGCCGTCTTCAACTCGAGCATCACTGATGGTGAGGACGCCAATCACGCGTCCTGAGTTGTCGACACGATTAGTGAAGTTGATTCTGGAGTCTTACGTCATGGGCATGTTGTCCCTGAGCCAGGTGAGATAAGGACGTGGATTTCCTGATGCAACACACATCAAAGCGATTCTTCCCCCCGGTTTTGCAGTTTTGATCTGAAAGGTTGTAACAAAAGTCGGGGCGACATCTGCCAATTTGAGTTCCGCAGTTCCTTGAGCCATATCCATGAACTGCGGTTTCCCGTTGTAGACAAAGCACTGGTACGTTCCGACGTCTTCTCTTCTAGTCGACGATATGTGCAAGACATCGGGGAATGGCAACTGGACTCGAGTGTTCGCCTGCAGCGGCTTCTGATTTTTGCGCCAATATATTGTGAACCTTGGGTGACCTGTTGCGGTGCAGTTGAACGTGGCCTTTTGACCCAAAATAACTTCTTGTCTTTCTGGCCAAATGGTGGCTGTAACTATCAACCTGGTTTGAATCCTTCTTTCTCCTATTTTATTTTTTGCTCTACATTGGTATTCACCGTCGTCATTAAGCTGTGTCTGTTTGATATTTAGTATTCCTTTCGAAATCCAAATGCGGCAATTTTCTTTTAGGGGCAGAAAAACTCCGAAAACTTCTTTCATCCACTTGTAACTAGGTGGGGGTGTTCCATGAGCAACGCATGGGAGTTGTGTAGAACTATTGATTTCGGCTCTAACTTGGGGCATACCAAGGGTAATGTTTGGCATTACTTCAATATGTGAGTCTGAAACAACTGCTTTTCCATAATTCTGACTATCAGCAATGGCTCCAGACACTGTCTGGCTGGCTGTGCATGAATATGTTCTCCTTGAATCTTTTTCCTGAACAGGATAAAGCAGTAACTGTCCGGAATTTAATACAGTATAAAAATTTCCTTTGTGCTCACTTCTTTTCATTATTTGCTGGTCATCCCTTTTCCAGGAGATGACCTCCATAAACTCCGGTAAGAGTTGAGGGTCATGACATCGTAGAAAAGCGGTGTTTCCTGGTGTCACAATGTCTCCATAAACTTGGGGCTTAAATTCCTGTATAATCACTTCTCTGACGTGTATATCTCGACTGAATATCGAGCCTTCTTTGTTTGAGGCGGCACATTTGTAGACGGCGTCGTGAACGTCTTGCCGATATTTCCGCGAACCAGTTCCAGTTTCCGCGAACGGCAGGAACACCAGCGTGCCATCTGGTTGAGCGTGGCGCAATCCGGGGATGTCTCGAGCAACGCCGCCCTCCTTCCGCAACCATTTCAGTGCGGGGGTTGGTGCTCCATCTGCTCTGCACCGGACTTCGGTGCCACTGTTGTTGGAGAACTCCACTCGTGCTGGTGGTTCCACACGGAAGCGGGGACCCCTTGCATCTTGAGAGTCTGACGAGAAACTACCTTGAATGATGTAAATCATCCACAGACCACGAAGAATTCGCAAAAAACATATCGGATTTCAATGTGAGAAGATTTTAAGTTCGATCTTTTTTAAAAACGGATACAAGAGTTCTGTTTAGACGAGTATATGACAGATATATAAGCAGTCATTAAGCGAAGTCAGCAGCTCCGTCCTTTCCGTATTACTGACGCGGAACGGGCTCTGCGTCCGATCGCATCCTAAGTTCGCGCTTGTGTGATACGGAAAGGACGGAGCTGCTGACTTCGCTTAATGACTGCTTATATACCTACCGGAAACAAAAAGAACTTTCAACAAGAATGATGCCCTAGGCCAGTGGTTCCCAACCTGGTGGCGATCGCCCCCAAAGCGGCGATTTGGCTCCTAAGAGGGACGGTAAACTATTAAAGGGCGATAGGGGGCAATGGGTATTCAGAAAAGAAAACAGTAGTAGTAAAACGGTAGCGAAAATCGAAATTGTAAACATGTACGAAACCGGTTGTTTTAAATCAGACAATTAATCACAAGTTAAGAAAGAAACAAATTGAAGTTCAAGAGCTTCCTCCTTGCACCTCGGATTAACCTAAGGAAGTATTTTGTCATTCATTGTCAATTTTATGAATTTTCATATTTTCAATTTACTTTGCTTCAAACTTTTAGTTTCAATGATTTTAATTCCACAGATTCCAGCCCCCCCGTTGTCCGTTTACCTTGTCGTGGTGGGGGGGGGGGGCTTGCGGTGTGGTGTGTTCGGGGCGAGCTCTTGGCGGAGTAGTGACCCCCAGTTGCTCAAACCGAAGTTCGGCGGGATGGGATTTTCTCCCTCCTTCCCTCATCACACTTACCAAATTTCGAAACAAGCCCAAGCCAAGGTGTGGCGACCGTGCCGATGGCTGCGTGGTACCGGGGCTAAGCGGTATCTCACACGGGAGGCTTCAGGGCTAGCTGGGGAACCCTGTCGTATGCAGCCTTACCCCTGTGTAGGGGGGCTACGCAGGGGCTCGACCCCACTTTTCCCCCCAGTTCTCCGGTCCAATTGTGGATTCTCAAATTAAAAACCTTTCTCCCCCTAGTGGGGAGCGTCAAACGAATTCGAACATTACTGCCAAATTCTTTTTGATTAAGCGCACTGACCCAAACATGAATCTGACTAAAGTGTCTCCATTCATTATTAATAAAGCCATTGTACATCAAATAGGAGACTTTCAATCTGTAAAAAAGTTACGCAGTGGCGAACTACTACTTGAAATAAAAGCGCAAAACCAAATTAAACCCTTATTATCTATGAAACAAATAGGCTCATATCTCGTCACTGTTGCTGAACATTCCAGATTAAATCTTTCTCGTGGAATCATTTCAGAACCTGATCTCCTCTACACTCAGGAGTTGGAAATCTTAGAGGAGATGAAAGACCAGCACGTAAGTGGAGTTAAACGAATTACCATCAGACGCAATGGAGAAATACTACCCACTAAACATATTATCTTAACGTTTAGTACTCCTGACCTCCCATCACGCGTCAAAGCTGGCTACCTCTCTTGTCCAGTTCGACCATACATTCCAAATCCTCTTCGTTGCTTTAAATGTCAACGCTTCGGGCATTCCAAGCTATCATGCCGTGGTACAGATACTTGTGCCAGATGTGCTGAGTCCGGCCACGATAGCAATGAATGCACGAAGGAATTCAAATGTGTCAACTGCAAGGGAGATCATCCCTCTTACTCTAAAAAATGCGCTAAATGGCTTCTTGAGAAAGAAATCCAAGTCATAAAAACGACTAAAAATCTATCTTATCCTGAGGCACGAAAAATTGTAGATTCT
>JAXGGA010021552.1:0-16393 GCA_038373865.1 Uloborus plumipes | reverse complement strand
CGGAAAGAAATAAATATCTTGGAATTTTAAATAGTTCAATAATTTAATTAACGTTTTAATTCAAAATGGCAACGGTAGGAAATAAATATCTTGGAATTTTAAGCAGTTCAATAATTTAATTAACGATTTTATTCAAAATGGCAACGGTAAGAAACAAATGTCTTGGAAGTTTAATCATTTATTAGGCTTAATCGCTTTAAACTTGACTACTTATTAATTGATATCTTCGCTAATTAAAATCGTATAATTATATAAATTGAAACTAATGAAGCCTGAAAAATTACCTATCTATCGGTACCTGGTTCGACTTTCAATTCATTGGCGTTCAGGAGAAAGAAGCGTGACATAGATAGATAGTTAGAAAGAAAGATAGAAAGAAAGAAAGAAAGAAAGAAAGATAGATACTCAGTTTTTAATATAAGTAGATTATTAGTCTAAAATTAGCTGTGTTATACTGTAAAAACAACATTCATTTTTTACAGTGTATATGATCAATAAACTTTGATTTTACTCGTATATTCAATTGATTTTTTTTACAATAGTTTCTCTAAATAATCAGACGCTGCTTTTAGGGCGTTAGCATGAACCGATGTAAAAGATGACGTGACTATTAAATGAAGAAGACAAATCTTTTGAGTCTTTTTAATAACTCAAAGGAATTGATGCGTGTATTCCTACATACGCATTCAAATACACACACCTCTTAAACTAATATTTTTTTACACTTTCAAAATATGTTAAATAATAGGTAAGTACTTTTAAATTAAAAAAAAAATTGATATTTTTATCAACTTCAATTATTCAAAATATAAAGGTGAAAACGATAGATTGATTGTAAGAATAATATTCCCAATAACTACAATATTACAAATAAAGCACTGATATTGTCCAATTCTTCTACAGTGATAATTTTGTTTTTAAAATGAAATTGAGGAAAAATAATAAAAAATAAAATAGTAGTAGTAAATTTTTCAGGAAAAAAATGCGTAATGAAAATTTTGTATTTTTGGAATAGCATTAAAGATTCTTGGAGGGGTTTTAACCCTAAAAAGCCTCCTCTTAAATATGGCCCTGTAATGTGTAACTAGTTTAAAGTTCTGCGCAAACTGTAAGAATTTGTAGGGTTAAAAAATACATATGTTGCATGTATGTATGTTGTATGTATATGTTATATGTATGCTCTCTTGAGCTATCACGCATATGCAGCTCAGTATATCGTTATTTAAAATTTCCGCTATCTTGTCGTATATATATGAAACGAGTAGTTTAATAAATGTTTCACACTCAGTATATGGTAATATAAATATTTATTATTGCTATTATAGTTTAAATTTATGTTGAACTGTGTTTTAATAAATAAGTAATGCGACCTCTTTTCTTTATTTTAGGTAAGAGTTTCTCTAGTTTTTTTCTACTGCAAAGGTAAGATCAAGCTATCATTCATATTTAATTATTTTTCATGAAAAAGCCGGAAAGCTTTATTTGGTGAACTATTTCACGTTCTGCAATTTATTACTTAAATCTGTGGACGGAATAAAATTTTGGGAATACATTTCGCTGCAGCGCACGTGATGGTGTGCTCTATCTTCCCGGATTTTGAGCTTTCAGACATAATACTTTATTTTTACAACTTACATTACTACAACTTCGTACTTAGCTGGTATTTTGTGAGTCTAGATTTTGTAAGAAACCAATACTATGTCGTTTATAAAAGAGCCAATCAGGTTAACTTTTTCATTATCAACAATGTCTCCTAAATACTAAATGCCTACTGTTTTCTTGTTTTTAGCGCAGAGTAAAATTTCTCCCTTGGTTTACAAATCACTGCCATCTATCGGAGCTCTTTGAGACAGAGAAATAAACGATTGGTTGATTTCTAAGTTCAAATTTAAAAATTAACCAATCGAAAAACTTCATTCGAGTATTATTTGGATTTATCACCATAACAACGGCATCATCAGACTGCCGCAAGGTGGCGCTCAAAGAGGAACAACTGTCTCTCATATTAAGGCAAATATAGTAGGTATTTAGTATTTTGGAGGCGTTGCTATTAACAGAGATACTCGTATTTTAATATTGCACCTATTGCACCTAAATCTGAAGAATTCTTAAAGTATTGAATACTTATTCAAACGTGTGACTAATTATAATATTCTTGAACCGTTTATGTCCAGACGGTTCTCAGAAGTATATTTTACAGTAACTTAGTAATATGAATCCTGTTGTTGTTGTTGTTTCAAATACCACTCGGGTATCCGAGCCTGAGTAGATCAATTCTACTCGATTTAGGCAAGACAGGTACGGCTTCCGTTTTTCCGAGCACCATTAAGGTGGAAGGCCGTTTCAACTTAACTCTCGGGCCATAAATACCCGTTTATAGGGTAGGCATCCATTCATAACACGCATTCACATACAGAAAGGACAATGAGAGGAGAGAATGTACGTTCATGCCCGATCCGGGATTCGAAGCCGGGGCCATCACCGCATTATGGTCAGACGTCTCTGACCCCTAGACAGGGTGGCCGACAAAATGAATCCTAAATGGCTGGAATCGTGCTGGTGCTGTGGCGACGCAAACTGTGGATTTGTATAAGGATTATACACCGCGCACGAGCATGCATAAATAAATAAATACAAACATACATACATATGTACTCGTATATACATGATGACGATGTTATCAGTCGACGTAGTAATTAGTGAATGTTTTGTAGTGGAACATGTTACAGAAAGTTGATAGACGTAATAAATGTTTTTTTAAACTTTCCTCTCAAGAGAATGAAGAGCACTGAGATAAATACCTTACCGCTTCTAAATCCTTCTTAAAATATTCAACATGAACACCCGTATGTTCAGGATTTGCATTTAAGTGATTTGCTTCATAGGATTTCGATAAAACAAATTCCGAAAATCAAAATATAAGCTTATCTCTTACAACTTGGAGCCAATAAATGTTTGCAGAAGCAGTAGAAGTTTTTGTTTTCTTTTCGGTGACATTTGAAGTGATTGTTTTATTCATAAGTTTAAAAAAAAAAGAAGCAATAATTTAAAATGGGTTTGGAAACAAAAGGAAAACTTTTTATTTTGAGAAACGTATATTTGTTTTCATCAAAGTTCGAAGAAAATGCTTTGAAGTCAACTGAAGCGGTAGATATTGAAATTCTTTTGTTGAAAGTCTTGTAGAATGAATGCAGAATAGTTTTTATTTTTAGTACTTTAGGACTCGAAGTGAAACACTTCTTAAAATGATGGAAGAAACGAAGGCGCCAAAAAAGAACGTGTGTATAAAAATAACTCATGCTCCGTTTAAAAAATCGAATAACATGATTTCATCGAAATATTTCGTATTAAATATGAGCAGTTTCTTTCTGTTTGATCAATTTAAAATTCATAGTTTTGTATTGATTGGCTAATAAATAATGTTATTAAATTTTCGTGTATTTTTTCTAATTGTTAAAATGCAGTGCTTTAACTTTATTGCATTGATTAGTTTTATGCCTTTTTAGCCTACTTTCCCGTTAAAAATAAAAGAAAGACGAAAAAAGTATTAAAATTGGCTTAATGCATCTACAAAATATCGCCAAGTCCAAAAAATATCGCCAAGTTAAAAAAAATATCGCCAAGTCCAAAAAATATCGCCAAGTTAAAAAAATAAAAAGGTAAAATGAATATCGAAAAATTAAAAATTTGAAAGTAGGGTATTGAGATGGGGAATTTGTGTGTCGGTCTGTCGGTCTGTCGGTCGGTCTGTCTGTCTGTCCCCCCCTAATAACTTTTGAATGAATATTCCGATTTGGACAAACTTTTTTTTGTTGGAAAGATCTCGGCGAGTACAGCTCATTCCCATATTTGATTTTTCGATTTGAACAATTTTTGGTTCAACTTTGAGCCGTTCAAACAACCTGTCCCGCGATGCTAACTTTTTAGTTAACAGTCCGATTTGAACAAACTTTTTTTTGTTCGAAAGATCTTTTCAAGGATACTTCATTCCTGTATCTACATTTTCGATTTGAACAATTTTTCGTTCAACATTGAACCGTTCAAGCAACCTTTCCTCCCTAATAACTTTTGAATGAACATTCCGATTTGAACAAACTTTTTTTTGTTGGATAGATCTCGGCGATTACAACTCATTCCCATATTTGATTTTTCGATTTGAACAATTTTGGTTCAACATTGAACCGTTCAAACAACCTGTCCCGCGATGCTAACTTTTGAGTGAACAGTCCGATTTCAACAAACTTTTTTTTGTTCAAAAGATCTTATCAAGGATACTTCATTCCCGTATTTACATTTCCGATTTGAACAATTTTTCGTTCAACATTGAACCGCTCAAGCAAGCTGTCACCCCTAATAATTTTTGAGTGAACAGTCCGATTTAAATAAACTTTTTTTTGTTCGAAGGATCTCAGCAACGATACATCATTACAGTATTTAAATTTTCAATTTGAACATTTTTTCGTTCAACATTGAACCGTTCAAGCAACCTTTCCCCACCTAATAGCTTCTGAGTGAACCATCCGAATGGAATAAACTTTTTTTTGTTTGAAAGATCTCGGAGAGGTTCATTCCCTTATTTCGCTTTTTGGTTTGAACCATTTTTCGTTCAATATTGAACCGTTCAGAAAAAAAAATTACATTAGCGCCTACGGGGACTTTAAGTTAAATGTTGATCCTGAACTTAAAGTCGGATTTCCTTCAAACTAACTTTGTAAGAAAATGGTTTTGATAAATAATGTTTGTAAAGTACTTTTCTGAATAATCTTCTGTGAGGACTCTGATTCCGACTCCACTCCGCAAACAGGGCGGAAATGCAGGCTCAGGAAAAATTTACTGACTGTGCAGACGATTTTTTGTTTATTTATTCATTTTTTTTTGTTTAATTAATTATTATTATTTTTATTTATTTATTTATTTTTTTTTGGCAGACGATATTTTTTTTGATTACAAAAATTGTTCATTCACTAGAGCATTTTATTCTTTACTTATATTTAACAACTGGCAACGGATTAAAAATAAAATTCGAGACATTTTATTAACGAACGAGGTTTTTTTTCTTTCTTTGACAAAATGTGTTTTGATGTTCTTTTTACTTTTATTTTAGTTATTTTTTTTTTTCTTTTGAAAACGATTGTGAAATTTTTCTACGGAAGAACTATAACAGTTACATTCTTTAAAAGGTGCGACAAAACTTTATTTACTCGTTTATTTACTTTTTACGTGTCCATTTCATCTGATGAGAGGGGTAAATTTTGCTTTTAGAAATCAGCTTTAAGTGCTATAAAGGTATGTTTGACATAATTTTCAGTTTCAGATATTCAAGAGAATATTGATTAGATGCTGGAATGCCGATGTCGATGTACGGGAAAGTAGGCTCGTTTAGTTCTTGACAGAACTTCTTGTTCATTTTGTTGCCAGATTTTAGACGTCATTTTTCATAGTTACTATTTAATACCCGAGTCCAAAGTAATTCTCTAGGAGGAAAAAAAATCCCGGTTAAAACACAGGAATCGTTTCCAAGGACATTTAACGCTGGTTATAACGAATATAACATCAAAATTGTCTAGAGTTCTAAAAAGGGGATGAAGGTGCTTAAGTTTTAAAAAGTATGGTAAAAGTACTGTAGAACTTTGTTAGTATTATTTTCTGGTATTCACTAGTGTCCCTCGTCAGAAGAAAAGCTTTAACTATTTTTTTTTCTCAAACAAACACGGAAGGGACTTCGGTAATGAAGATCTCGTAACTTTAACTAAATTTTGACAGCATTTTTTTCTTCTTTGTGTATCATATTGTTGCAAAACATTATTACATTTATAAGGTGGGGGATATTTTTGTTCTAAAATTTCGCTATTCTCCAATACTTCCTCTTGTCTTTTTCGCAATTCAAATACATTATATTCTTCTTATTGTATTCGTAATTCCTGAAAACTGTAGAAGGCGCTGTCAGCAGAAGGCCCTATCTGCTGAAAGAAGTAGAATCAAGATCGACACTACATGACCTGCCCAATGAGCCATCTGCCTTATCTGCGCTTCGTTGAAATGTTTTACTTGTCTGTATAAAGACAGTTCTTTGTTTAAAAACTAAAGTGTTGTCCGCCAGCTTGGCGACATATCGCCAAGTTGGTGACAAATTTGGCGAAAAAAATGATTTTTTTAAAAAAATTTGGATTCAATTTGGCGCTATTAGACACATTTTGCGAAAAATTCATTGAATCATGTTAAAATAGGCGATATTTAGAAAATAAATCATTGTAAAACATTATTTTGCATTGATTCATGACAAACTGGGGGTGTAAATGTTTGAATTGTTATCTTGCTTTATCTAAGGTTCTATTTAAATACTTAAGGCATCTATTATGGAATTTAAACGTAAAAGGAAGTAGTGTGGCGTTCACACCAGATTTTTAATACAAATTTTATGCAACAATATTGTGAGATTTCAAGTACTTCATCCAGTCAGTTAATTTACGATACAGATTCCATCTCTATCGCAGTATCATTCATTATTTATCTTTTATGCCGCTAATTATTAGTTTTCTCTTCGTGCAAAGATATATGTCTTGATAGCGTCTTTGTAAAATTACCTTTTAAAACTGATATTTAAAAAAAGACTACAAGAATGTAACAAAAGAAAGAAAAAAAATGTTCACTTTGAAAGGATATTTAAAAAAGAAAGAACAAAAGAAAGAAATACAAAGTTTAGCTTTAAAATTGACATTAAAAAAGGAAAAAAAAGAAACAAAAAGGGGGTGGGGGTCTTTGTAATTGTTAATATTATATATTTGTGTTCTACATTTATGTGCATAATTTTAAAGTACAACTTTTGTGCTTTCAAAAAACTAATCAGTTTCAAGCATTTATGTTTTGATTAGGTACTTCAATTTGAAACTCTTTGTTGTTTCAAAGAAAATCTCAAACTAATCTCACTAAGATTGTACTTTTGATAAAAACGCTCCTCTCCATTCATAGAAAATTGTATTCCTACATTACTATGCTTATAGTACATAGAAATTAGCATAAACGAAATTGTATCTTTAATAAATTAGCGTAACGGAGTACTTTTTGCTGGAATTAAACATTAATAGGAATATTTATTTGGTAAACAAAAGACTTCCAAAAACTGCTCAACTCCACAATGATGTTCTTAAGTATCGTCTGATAAACATCGAAACAGTCAATAATTACGCGGCACAACTAAACTTATGTTTACAACAAGTTTCTATGGAAACGGAAATGGAATTTTAATCATCCAAACTAGTTCCGTTGTCAAGGTAATCCTTTTAGAAAATTCAACAATATTTTTGTCATATGAGTGAGGTGAAATCTGCAAGGGTGTGTTGGCTTTTAGTGTTATACCCCTTCTACTTTGTAAGGCAGAAGATGGTAATGCGATTTCCAAACAATGCAAATTGGGAGGTTTATGTCCTTTTCTGTGTTCCAGAATACAAAAATAAAATGCAAATTTTCATCTGCTATTATTTTGTTCACTGGGAGAAAGGATTTTGCCTTCTACATTCATTAAATTAACTTCGAACAGTGCCTATCAACGAAGACTCATCTAGAATTCTATTCATGGTTGAAGTTGGTCGCAGTTGTCCAGTTATTATGTTTGAAACTAATTATAATAGTTTAGTTACTTATAAATTCTTCTATAGTTAAAGTTGGTCACAGTTATCCAGTTATGATGTTAAAAAACACTAAATATGATAGTTTACGTATTTACAAGCTGTATTACACTAGACAGCAACTTAACTTGACACTGAACGTCACTACGGGCGGAGCCAATAAGAGCTCACAAGCAGTCAGCGATCTCCTCTAATTCGCCAAGTAGGCTATAACGCTTAATCTAGCTCGTTTTTCATAGGCTAACGTCACGCTGACGTCACGATGTTTTTGTCAAGAAACCTTGCAGTGTAGTGTAGTTAAAATATTAGGATCTGCAGCAAAATGTTGGTGAATTATTGAGTCTGATTTGTCCCGACCGTGGCGGTGGAATGGCCCAATAGACGAATCGTTAGAAAGATTAATTTTTGAACACAGACGATATTCATAACAAGTAAATAAATAAGAACATTAAAAAATGAAGGTTGTTTTTACAGTATAATGCAGCTAATTCTATAGTAATGAACTGTAAAAATTACTAATTTTTAACTTAATTTAAACTTTACAGTACTAACTGTAAAATTGCTAATTTTACAGTAGTAAGCTGTAAAATTTTTAGTTTTACAGTTTATTACCGTGCATTTTACAGTTTTAAACTGGAACCTCGGCTGCCAGTATTATACTGTAACAAGAAGTTCTGTCAAGAACTAAACGAGCCTACTTTCCCGTACATCGACATCGGCAATCTAGCATCTAATCAATATTCTCTTGAATATTTGAAACTGAATATTATGTCAAACATACCTTTATAACACTTAAAGCTGATTTCTAAAAGCAAAATATATCCCTCTCATCAGATGATCAGGACACGTAAAAAGTAAATAAACGAGTAAATAAAGTTTTGTCGCACCTTTTAAAGAATGTAACTGCTATAGTTCTTCCGTAGAAAAATTTCACAATTGTTTTCAAATGAAAAAAAAAATAAAAAATGAAATAAAAGTACAAAGAACATCAAAACACATTTTATAGAAGAAAGAAAAAAAACCTCGTTCGTTAATAAAATGTCTCGAATTTTATTTTTAATCCGTTGCCAGTTGTTAAATATAAGTAAAGAATAAAATGCTCTCGTAAATGAACAATTTTTGTAATCAAAAAAAAAAAAAAAAAAAAAAAAATATCGTGTGCCAAAAAAAAAAAAAAAATAAATAAATAAAAATAATAATAATAAATTAAACCAAAAAAAAATGAATAAATAAACAAAAAATCGTCTGCCCAGTCAGTCATTTTTTTTCTGAGCCTGCATTTCTGCCATGTTTGCGGAGTCGGAGTCGGAATCGGAGTCCTCACAGAAGATTTTTCAGAAAAGTACTTAACATACATTTTTTATCAAAACTGTTTTCTTACAAAGTTAGTTTGAAGGAAATCCGCCTTTAAGTTTAGAATCAACATTCAATTTAAATTTCCCAGTAGGCGCTCATGTTAAAAATTTTTCTGAACGGTTCATCATTGAACGAAAAATGGTTCAAATTGAAAAGTGAAATATGGGAACGAGTCTCTCCGAGATCTTTCAAACAAAAAAAGTTTACTCAATTCAGACGGTTCACTTAAAAGTTATTAGGTGGAGAAAGGTTGCTTGAACGGTTCAATGTTGAACGAAAAAATTTTCAAATTGAAAATTTAAATACGGTAATGAAGTATCCTTGCCGATATCTTTCGAACAAAAAAAAGTTTGTCCAAATCGGAATATTCATTCAAAAGTTATTAGGGGGGGGGGGGGGACAGACAGACCGACAGACCGACCGACCGACAGACCGACACACAAATTCCCCATCTCAATACCCTATTTTCTAATTTTTAATTTTTCGATATTCATTTTACCTCTTTATTTTTTTACTTGGCGATATTTTATGGACTTGGCGATATTTTTTTAACTTGGCGATTTTTTTTGGACTTGGCGATATTTTTTAGATGCATTAAGCTATTTTTAATACTTTTTTTGTCTTTCTTTATTTTTAACGGGAAAGTAGGCTAAAAACCACAGCTCATTTTTTGCAGTGTATTTACAAGCTGTTATAAATATATAAATCCTTTTATGCTCAAAAAATAAAATGGCATTAAAAGCACAAATTAGCAGAAACACTGCAGATGCGTGTTTTGGCGTTACAAGAAACGCCTTTTTCAATGCACAAAACATGCCTATGGGATTCAACTAGCACTGCACGGAAGTTTCAGTACGCAACTGTTAAATCAACCTGCTGACCAACAGAACACCATACTGCCGTGGGCAGGTAAACGGCAGTATCTGCAAAAATGAGTTTGCGAGATAATTGAAGAAACGCGTTTTTGATTTCCCACAAAGATCAATAAAGCATTGAACTTCGAACATAGGCGATACTATATGTTTATACCGATATATTTTTTGGGTAATCGATTGCATTTTGATTTTGCAAGCGCAGAGAGAGGTAAAGCAGATACTGCCGTTTACCTGCCCTTTTCACTCTAATTGTCATGCGGAATTGTCTGGCAGTGGGCAGTAACTGCACAGTATACTACTAAATGTCCAGTATTTACATATTCGACAACATGCGGAGTAGATATGTGATTACGAAATATATTATTGCATTGTGAATGATATGTTTTATTTAAAAATATACATAAATACCGTGTATTCACTTGATATAGATATAAACGAAAGCGAAATATAATTAAAAAATATAATGAACAGTATTGTATTATGGAAAATATGAAGCAAAACTTCCATGAAGCATTTTTACTTTCTTTTACTTATTAGTAAAGGAAGTATTGTGATCACAAAGAAAATTTTACTCAAAACTCGGTCTAAATTTTGATTTTGCTCACCCCCGAATGAATGTTGAGTAGTTTTTTCGACCTATCAGGCACATTGCATATGTACCTACTAACATATAAACAGCCGAAATATCCTTTTCGACCATGCCCCAGTTAATTACGACGAGTTTTCTCGCGACGTCTGTATGTACGTATGCATGTGCGTATGTACGTATGTTTGTATGAATGTGCGTATGTATGTATGTTTGTATGTATGTGCGTATATGTATGTATGTATGTATGTATGTCGCATAACTCAAAAACTACATGCCGTAGAAGCTTCTAGTTTGGTATGTAGGCTCTGAGGGTGGTCGTTGTGCACTTCCCCTTGTGGTTGCATTCGAATGTTCCCAAGGGGATCTTTTACCCGTCTTTGGGGTAAATCAATGTTAATTTCAATGTAGATTGAGTGATATGATTTGGTGCAACCACTTGGTGATATATCGCCAAACTTTTGGTCGCCAAGTATTTGCCGCCAAGTTTGCGACAAATTTGGCGAAAAAAATGATTTTTTTTAAAAAAATTTGGATTCAATTTGGCGCTATTGGACACATTTTGAGAAAAATTCATTGAATCATGTTAAAATCGGCGATATTTAGAAAATAAATCATTGTAAAACATTATTTTGCATTGATTCGTGGCAAACTGGGGGTGTAAATGTTTGAATTGTTATCTTGCTCACTCTAATGCACTATTTTAACACTTGAGGCATTTATTATGGAATTTAAACGTAAAAGGAAGTAGTGTGGCGTGCACACCAGATGTTTTAAAATTACTACAAATCAGTTAATGCTTTGTACTTTGCATCAAAACGAGAAATCACTTTGAGAAAAAGAGCGCTTGAAATGCTTTTGTGCTGACGATTTTTTTCATAGTACTATTAAAAATGCAACAGCTAGGGATTAAATTGCAAAAAACTATCGTCTGTTAGTATGAAAGCAACTGTAATTAAAAGAAAACAAAACAATGTAAATAAAATCATTTCATTGTTGCATTTTTGTTTGTCGTCTGCCAAGTTTGGCTTGTGTATCTTTGAAATCGTGAAAAATATTGTCTGCTAGTGGAGAGAAACTTTATTTGAAAGAAAAAAATCTGGTATGGATCCCACACCACTTTACGTGTAAATTTTTTTAGTAGATGCCTTAAGTGTTAAAATAATGCTTGGAATGAGCAAGATGACAATTCAAACATTTACGCCCCAAATGTACTACGAAACAAAGCAAAAAATGATTTACAACAATTCATTTGCTAAATATCGCCGATTTGAGCATCATTCAGTAGATTTTTCGCTAAATACCGCCAATAGCGCTAAAATGAACCCAAACTCATAAAATAATTTTTTCGCCAAATTTGTCGCCAATTTGGCGATATGTCACCAAGTTGGCGACAATCACTTGGCGACTAAAAGCTTGGCGATATATAGCCAAGTGGTAACGCCAATTTATATCACTTAAGTCTACTTTGATATTAACACTGATTCACCCCCAAAAGGAATAAAATACCCCCTTGGGAACATTCAAGTGCAACCAATGACCTCCCGTGACCTCCCATTAGGGCACCCCTACTTTCGCTTAGTTTAAGTACAAAGAAAAACGGTTTTTGCGGCTTGATGCAAGTTTTGCACAGCGATTCATATTATGTTCATCCTGCAGACATGCAGATACTGCCGTTTACCTGCCCACAGCAACGAAAAATGCAGTTACTGCTAATTACCATTGGTTAAAAAACAGTTTTTTTTCATCGGAAACCAAAAAAAAGATGCTTCTCTATCTCTATCTCTGTCTCTATCTCTATCTCTATCTCTGTCTCTATCTCTGTCTCTATCTCTATCTCTATCTCTACTCTCTACTAATAATAAAGCTGAAGGTGGTTCTGTCTGTCCTTCTTTCTTTCTTTCTTTCTTTCTGTCTGTCTGTCTGTTACGCGCGTAGCGCCAAAACCGTTCGGTTGATTTTTATGCCACTTGGCACAAAATTAGTTTGTAGCATGTAGTTTTGCACCTCGAAGCGATTTTTCGAAAATTCCATTTCGTTCTTTTTCTATTCGAATTCTTAGCGGAAATTCGATAAAATAGGGAAGAAATATTTCACACACATTTTCAAGTCTTATGTCATTCGAAAGCTTGGAATTTTCTGCACAAAATGAAGTTTTTTCGAAGTTTCTACGATCATCAGGAGAGCTGTAACAACTGTTTTTAGAATCCCGAAATTCAAGGCTTACCTTCAGTAAAGCAAGCCAAACGATTCTAAAATGGTTCAGCTCGATAATAAAATTTGTTTGAAAAGAGAGATGAAAAGAATTATTTTATCAACGGAAATCAACTTTTCATGTTGTTACTATGGTTACGTGTTCATACTTATTTTTGTTTCGTTCTTTTTCCAGGGTTGCCAGACGTAGTATTTTTGATTCTACGGTAGTATTTTTTCGGCCCAAATAAGGAGCGTAGTATTTTTCTGGCAACCCTGTTTCCAATATACTAATGACTTAATTAAAAGATTTGGCGGATTTTTTTTTCATTTTCATAGATTTCGCATTTCAGCAACATTGATTTTGGCAACGTTTGGAAACAGTAGTATTTTGTAATATTTTTTTAGAGGAGGTATAGTATTTTTTGTTCCAATTCTCTGGCAACCCTGTCTTTTTCCCGGTGAAGATGTTTTGGGACCCTGCTTGGTGCGTTTTCAAAAAGTCAACTACGCAAAATAGCTAGGGTTACCACGCTTGGCGCGCCTATCGTTCATTTAGCGAGAAAAGGAGAGCTGTAACAATTGTTTTTAGAATCCCGAAATTCAAAGTTTACCTTCAGTAAAGCAAGCCAAACGATTCTAAAATGGTTGAACTTTTGAATAAAATTTGTTTGAAAAGAGAGATAAAATGAATTATTTTATCAACGGAAATCAATTTTTCATGTTGTTACTATGGTTACGTGTTCATACTTATTTTTGTTTCTTTCTTTTTCCAGGGTTGCCAGCGTCTATCTTCGTAGGCTACGGCCAGACGTAGTATTTTTGATTCTACGGTAGTATTTTTTCGGCCCAAATAAGGAGCGTAGTATGTTTCTGGCAACCCTGTTTCCAATACACTAATGACTTAATTAAAAGATTTGGCGGATTTTTTTTTTTTTCATTTTCATAGATTTCGCATTTCAGCAACATTGATTTTGGCAACGTTTGGAAACAGTAGTATTTTGTAATATTTTTTTTAGAGGAGGCGTAGTTTTTTTTTGTTCCAATTCTCTGGCAACCCTGTCTTTTTCCCGGTGAAGCGGTGAAGATGCTTTGGGACCCTGCTTGGCGCGTTTTCAAAAAGTCAACTACGCCAAATAGCTAGGGTTACCACGCTTGGCGCGCCTATCGTTCATTTAGCGAGAAAAGGGTACCTAAAGCACAGATTAACGAAATATCGTATCAATTGCGATATTGCATCGTTTTTTTAAAGTGTTTCATTTCGGAAAATGTATTGTTTTGTTTTTTAAGCTAGGAAAGAAAACTTTCTTCTTCTCTTAAACTTTGGTAAGATTTCTGTTGGTTCCTGTTATCAACAAAATTGTTCTTATTTTCTCTTTTGGCTTATTTTTGTCCATCTCCCTTGGGGTTGCATTCGAATGTTCCAAGGGGGTGTTTTACCCCATTTGTCGGGTAAATCAGTGTTTTCAATGCAAGGTGATATGAATTGGTTAACAAAAGTGATATGAATTGGCGCGACCACTTGGCGATATATCGCCAAGCTTTTGATCGCCAAGTATTTGACGCCAATTGGCGAAAAATTTTTTTTTTTTTGATTTAGGTTCAATTTGGCGCTGTTGGCGATATTTTGCGAAAAATCCACTGAATGATGTTAAAATCGACGATATTTAGGAGATTAATCATTGTAAAACATTTTTTTGCATTGTTTCGTAGCAAACTAGGGATACAAATGTTTGAATTGTTATCTTGCTCACTCCAAGCACTATTTTAGCACTTAAGGCATCTACTAAGAAATTTACACGTAAAATTAAGTAGTGTGGGGTCCATATCAGATCTTTATATCACTTTGAAGGAATTATAGTTGAATAAAACTAAAATAGAGCATTTTTTCTGCTATATCAATTATTTTACAAATGAACTTTTAATTTTATACCACGGGCAAAGCCGTGCGGGTACCGCTAGTCTCTACTAATAATAAAGCTGAAGGTGGTTCTGTCTGTCCTTCTTTCTGTCTGTCTGTTACGCGCGTAGCGCCAAAACCGTTCGGTCGATTTTCATGCCACTTGGCACAAAATTAGTTTGTAGCATGTAGTTTTGCACCTCGAAGCGATTTTTCGAAAATTCCATTTCGTTCTTTTTCTATTCGAATTCTTAGCGGAAATTCGATAAAATAGGGAAGAAATATTTCACACACATTTTCAAGTCTTATGTCATTCGAAAGCTTGGAATTTTCTGCACAAAATGAAGTTTTTTCGAAGTTTCTACGATCATCAGGAGAGCTGTAACAATTGTTTTTAGAATCCCGAAATTCAAGGCTTACCTTCAGTAAAGCAAGCCAAACGATTCTAAAATGGTTGAACTTTAGAATAAAATTTGTTTGAAAAGAGAGATAAAATGAATTATTTTATCAACGGAAATCAATTTTTCATGTTGTTACTATGGTTACGTGTTCATACTTATTTTTGTTTCTTTCTTTTTCCAGGGTTGCCAGCGTCTATCTTCGTAGGCTACGGCCAGACGTAGTATTTTTGATTCTACGGTAGTATTTTTTCGGCCCAAATAAGGAGCGTAGTATGTTTCTGGCAACCCTGTTTCCAATACACTAATGACTTAATTAAAAGATTTGGCGGATTTTTTTTTTTTTTTTCATTTTCATAGATTTCGCATTTCAGCAACATTGATTTTGGCAACGTTTGGAAACAGTAGTATTTTGTAATATTTTTTTTAGAGGAGGCGTAGTTTTTTTTTGTTCCAATTCTCTGGCAACCCTGTCTTTTTCCCGGTGAAGCGGTGAAGATGCTTTGGGACCCTGCTTGGCGCGTTTTCAAAAAGTCAACTACGCCAAATAGCTAGGGTTACCACGCTTGGCGCGCCTATCGTTCATTTAGCGAGAAAAGGGTACCTAAAGCACAGATTAACGAAATATCGTATCAATTGCGATATTGCATCGTTTTTTTAAAGTGTTTCATTTCGGAAAATGTATTGTTTTGTTTTTTAAGCTAGGAAAGAAAACTTTCTTCTTCTCTTAAACTTTGGTAAGATTTCTGTTGGTTCCTGTTATCAACAAAATTGTTCTTATTTTCTCTTTTGGCTTATTTTTGTCCATCTCCCTTGGGGTTGCATTCGAATGTTCCAAGGGGGTGTTTTACCCCATTTGTCGGGTAAATCAGTGTTTTCAATGCAAGGTGATATGAATTGGTTAACAAAAGTGATATGAATTGGCGCGACCACTTGGCGATATATTGCCAAGTATTTGACGCCAATTGGCGAAATTTTTTTTTTTTTGATTTAGGTTCAATTTGGCGCTGTTGGCGATATTTTGCGAAAAATCCACTGAATGATGTTAAAATCGATGATATTTAGGAGATAAATCATTGTAAAACATTTTTTTTGCGTTGTTTCGTAGCAAACTAGGGATACAAATGTTTGAATTGTTATCTTGCTCACTCCAAGCACTATTTTAGCACTTAAGGCATCTACTAAGAAATTTACACTTAAAATTAAGTAGTGTGGGGTCCATATCAGATCTTTATATCACTTTGAAGGAATTATAGTTGAATAAAACTAAAATAGAGCATTTTTTCTGATATATCAATTATTTTACAAATGAACTTTTAATTTTATACCACGGGCAAAGCCGTGCGGGTACCGCTAGTCTCTACTAATAATAAAGCTGAAGGTGGTTCTGTCTGTCCTTCTTTCTTTCTTTCTTTCTTTCTGTCTGTCTGTCTGCCTGTTACGCGCGTAGCGCCAAAACG
>JAXGGA010021551.1:0-16395 GCA_038373865.1 Uloborus plumipes | reverse complement strand
CTGTGTATTAAGCAACTTTTCTCCTCCAAGCCCCACCTATTAGCATGAAGCCTTAGGTTCCATCACCCGGGGGTCCGCGGAGCGGGCCCCCGCGTGACATGTGTATTAAGCAACTGGGGTTACAATGGGATAACTGCACAAACACCTACGGACAATAATACTTTCGAGTTTGGTTGATAATTACTAGAAAATCGCCTCTGACCAGGGTTCGCCAAAGTGGGCCCCGCCCGAAAGAACCCTCTCGGTTTTTTCGGGCGGGCCCACTTGAAAAAACCCACTATGAAAGTACATTGGGTTTTTTCAAAATTTATACTGCATATTGAAAACATTTATTTTAGAAACAAACTAAATATAACAAATATTTTGAGCAATACTAAGCCTACAAATTAGTACTGATAAATTTAGTTATGAGGTTAGTGAATGGATTTTCAAATTTAGACTATGATTCCAGACTTAGAATGCTTAAAATGTATAGTTTTGAGCAAAGGAGAGCCAGAGGGGACATGAGTGCACCTACCGGCTGCCGTAGAATGACTGTCAGGGTCTTTTCGTAAGCCGGCAGTCGGAGTCGGTGTCCAAATTTATTATTAAGACACCAAAACATTACATACAATAAAAATAGAACAAAACAAATAACATTGTGCAATGCAAAACAGCAAGACAAAGAACATACAAAACACAACGATATGTGATACCAGAGGGAACATGATTCAATTATTTAAATTTATTAAAATGAATGATGTTGCAGGGTTAGATTTCTGCACGGAAAGCAGGACAAGGGGTCATTGTTTTAAGCTGTTCAAACTCAGGCTAATCTGGAAATTCAGAAAAATGACTATTTTAGCAGGGTAGTGGGAACTTGGAACAGTTTACCAGAAGAGGCGGTAAGGAGCAATGGAGTAGATAGATTTAAGAGGGTCATTGATCTTCATTGGGGTCTATCGTTTGACTAGGAACAGCCCAGTTGGGCCCAGAGCCTGCTGCTGGTCGTTGCATTTGTATTTGTATTTGATAATTAGTGTGTTACAATCAGGGTTGGGCTTTTGACGTCAAAAACCAGTTTTTGACATGACATGTCGAAAACGTCAAAAGCCTGTCTAAAACTCAAATACAGTGGAAATTGAGATGTTTAATAAACATATAAGGTTTCTCATCCTGAAAAATATTAAATAAAAATTTATACATCTTATCAATCAAGTTTAACAAACATTAAATTAATAAATTTAATGAAATATATTTCTCATTCTTTTAAACTAACTTTTTTTGCCGTGAAAAAAGTTAAATATTAAAACTTAAATCCAGCTTTTAAAGTAGTTTTGTTTAAATGTTTATGTAACTATCAATTAGTTATCTAACAATCAAGTTGAATAAAAATTAAATTAACAAATTTAATGAAAACTAATTCATTCTTTTAAATTAACTTGTTATGGAGTGAAAAAAAGTTACAAATATTAAAACTTAAATCCAAATTTTAGAATAGTTTTGTTTAAATGTTTTAATAACTATCAATTATCTTATTAATCAAGTTTAATAAAAATTAAATTAATAAATTTAATGAAAATTAATTCAATAAGTTTAATGAAAATTAATTCAATAAATTTAATGAAAATTAATTCAATAAGTTTAATGAAAATTAATTCAATAAATTTAATGAAAATTAATTTGCATTCCTTTAAATTAACTTGTTATGCCATGAAAAAAGTTACAAAATATTAAAACTTAAATCCAGTTTTTTAAGAAGTTTTGTTTAAATGTTTAAAAACTATCAATTAGTTATCTTATCAGTCAAGTTTAATAAAAATTAAATTAATAAATTTAATGAAAATGATTGCTTGAAATCCAACCAAATTCTCTTGAGCATTTAATTGCATTTGAAGCCGAATCTGCCCCCTATCCCGGTAGCTACTTTGCAGTTCAGAATATCCCAGGAAAAACATGGCGAAAAGGTCTAAAAAAAAGCAACATCTCTGCCGAATTTGTACAGCTGATGGTTCAATTACATTCCAGCCCATGTAGCTCAGCGTCTATCGAGAGAATCTTCTCGAGTTTTGGACTCATACATTCTAAACTCAGAAATAGACTTGGCGTCTAAAAAGCATCAAAACTGGTCTTTTGTTACTTGCATGCTCCGCGGGAAAAACGATTTAGATTGGGACTAAATACCTTAAGTAGCTGTTAACTTAAGATGGTTTATTTTATGTATGTAAGTCTAAAAATAATACCAGGCAAAAGGGCATGCTAAAACTTCTATAGTTCCTAGCGCGCCTTAGCGGAATTGGTGTAAGTTACCTCCGGCTATTCTGCCGCATTCGTATTATCATAGAAACTCCCGTGAGAAGTACCGATGCGTCTTCTATGCTCTTTTGACAACTAAGTTTTTTTTTTGTTCAAAGAGTTGTGTGTGATGATGTCTTTCAAAGTATCAATGTTTTAATCACAGATGTATTGTGGACAGTATTATTTTTAACACCCTTTCTGCAGCGATTCCAACTGAAATAGTTGAATGACCGAGTACTATAGTCTTTGAGCATAAATAACAATTTTATTCTTATACCAAATAACTAATAGGGATTTCTGCCCTGAAATGTGCATTTTTTTACACATTGGAAAACTTGTTCAAAATAAAATAACGTTATTTTTTTATTTTTTTTCGGTTGAAGGCGAAATGAGTTGAAAATTCATTCCAGAAAATATTAATCGATGCTTTGCATTTTATGTTTTTATTTCAGTGCTTACAAGATCGATTCCGTTTTGCAGTTTTCTAAAAAAAAAAATAAATAGAAACTATCAGGGGGGGGGGGGGCGGATATTTGAAAATTTTATATTTGAATTAAATATGTATTAAGTCTGTTTTCTTTTCAACTTAAACCCCCAAATCCTTTTAAAACTAATGTATTTTTAGCTGCCGTAATTACTTTTTGTCTGTCTTTAGTTGTTCATATCCTTAGTTTCAAATTTATGAACAAATTATTTTTCTTGGGAGGGGGGGTGATAACGATCCTTTAAATAAAAAATTAAAGTTTTGGGTGTTTAATAATTATGTTACAGGCATTTGGGGGGTCAACACTCCCCCCCCCCAAACCGTTGGTGGTTTGGGGGGGGGGGAGGTCAGACTCGCCAGCTTTTTAAAATTGTGCTTTACAACTTATAACATGACCTCTATACGTTTTAATAAGGAAACCAATGTCAATTTAAGTAATAAAACAATAAGTTTGCTCCCAAGACCTGCAGTAGGTTGTTGCTCAGTAAAGAAGGAGGTAAAAAAAACTGCAAGCCGCTCCAACCACCAGACAAAGTCCATACAATTTATCTGGAATGGGCTCACTTAAACTTGTAAAAATCAAGGCTTCTAAAAGTAAACTTTTGTTACCTACTGATTTTCGTATCAAGTTGCTCAGCTGTCCCTCGACGTCTGCATCAATTGAGGAAATTTCATCAACCTATGGTCTCATTTCGAACAAAGTGGAAGATGGTTTAGGCACTGAAAAAGACAAGAAATGAGTGAAAGTGTATTGTTATTAAAAGGCTAAATCAAATAACGCGGAAATTGCTTCGAGTGGCAGTACTAACATGTGATCTCGTGAAATGTAATAGTAATATAGCATTTTTAAAAAAAAAATAATTTTAATTGCATTGAAAAATGTCATGTTCATAATAAGTATGTTTTCCCTACTTTTGTGGAACACATTTCTAAACAATAAGCAAATTTCAATCTTATTTTGCACAATTTGATAATACATTAAAATTAATTATATTGTTGAAATAAATGTGGTCTTTATTCTAATATGTTTTGAAAATAAAAAAAAGACATTTGTCGGATGTCTGTGCATCCATAAGCTCACAACTTTTTTGCATTGATAAAGGCGTTTCTTGTAACGCCGAAACACGTGTCTGCAGTATCCCTGCTCATTTGTGCATTGTAACGTTGTTATTTTCTGTACAATATTAGTGTTCAAAAGTTTTAATGATAGAATGAACTGCCACAGCTTTTTTTTCCATCCTATGCAAAAAAAAAAAGTGCTGAGGAGTCAAGAGTAGTCTGGTAGAACAGATTGTGGTACCTTGTGTCAGTTTCTTCACAGTTTGCTTTTTGCTTTGTCTTAAATTTGTATCTTAAAAACAAGGTACCAATTTGAATTTCACAAGCGATTTTTTTTCTTCAGTTCTAGAACCTTGAGTTAGTTGAAGAGACCGGTACTAGACTCTTTTCAATAAATCAAGATTACCTGATAACAGCAAGATATTTAGGAGGGACATTTTGGTGGGCGGGGAGGAATGTTGTTTTTTAGCCAAAACTTATAAAATTGCATTTTTCAAGGCAACTTAAATTTTCTGTTAATTTAATTCAAATATTAAAATATTTTAAAATGTACCAAATTCAACAGATTCAGTGTATAGTATTTTGTCTAATGACAAATTTAGCCACAGTAATTTTGGAATTTAAAGATTTTTATTTCTTATCACTTTATGTTTATTTTCTTGTCAACTTTGCTTGAGAATGCTCTTTTCCGCTGTTCTTTTAAAATTAAATTTTAGAAATTAAAAACAATAAGCTTGGATTGCATTAGTCAGGTTTTCTGGGGGGGGGGGGGAGCATGACTCTCCTATCCTAAAGGTGAATTATCAAAGTCAAGAAAATAGTGAATTTTTTGATTATTCAAGTTGAATTTCTGAACCAAATTGCTTAAACATAGATGTTGAAGTTAAATTAAGCAAAAAATATCATCTTGAGAATTGCTCCTAGTTGTGCTCTTTTGTGTAAAAACCCTGTAAGCAATGAGGAGAGAGCCTTAAATGTGTAAAATGATTTGTTTCTTGAAACTTGCATCATTTTAAAACCAAAAGGTTGGTCCAGGAAGAACCAAAATGTAAAAGCTCATCGCAAAATGGAGTCGTTCTACAAAACAGCCGCTGCTATTTTGTTCTGTATGTGACAGCTCATACATTTCTTTAAACAGGCATAATTTTAAAATAATGAACAAAATTTTTTGCTTAATAATTAAAATTCTTAAGCAAAAATTTTGCTTATTACCCTTTTTTTTAAATACTTACTTTTGATTAAATATATGACCTGTCACATGCGGGATTATCATGCAATCAAAATTTTTCTGAAAGTCAAAAGTTCTGAAATGTAAAAGTTTTTTTTAAAAGTAATAGTTATAATGTTTTTCAAAGATATAACTCTTAGTTTTTTTTACCCTTCTGTTTAGGAGTTCAATACTTAGGTAAATAAAGAGCTGTGTTGAAACTGTTGCTAAATGTAGAATCCATAACATTTTGTAGAGTCTGTAACAAATTTTGAAAATTTATAAAAATTAAACAATAGCAACAATCATGAAATTTCTTAATTTACAATATTGTAACAGCATAGGTGAAATAAGAAAATATGCAATTTAGTGAAATAAAATGCACAAATAAAAATGTTAACTAAACTTTTATTCCAATTATTGTTACGGACTCTACAATCATCATTTTCACAATCCATAATTTTTTATACAACGCACTTTTTGATTAAAATTGTAAGCTTTATTAGAGATGAGCTTTTACTTTATCTGTCTCAAGTACCAGTTTTGGCTCAACAATCAATTTCAGCCAGATTTAAAGAAAATTTTAATGCAGAGTCCATAACAGTGAAAATTGCATTTTCAATGTTCTGACTGCAATTGCAAAAAAAATTGAAAGTAAACTAAGAAAAAAATATAATATTCATAGGGTGACCCGGAGTAATTCCTGATCACTAGACCTCTGGGGTAAATACTGATCACTCAATTTTCAATTTCAAAATATTATTTTTTTTTAAATTTGAGATATGGCCAAAAATCCTTGGACATTTTTACTTTAATGTAACAACATTCACTCAATAATTACTTTTTGTTTAGTTCATCTAATTAATTATATTTTAAACTGCACTCTAAACTTGCCATTTCAAAGATGGGATCCTGAACATGCATATTTTTACAAAGATCCTTCTCTCTCATTTAATAGTAAATATTTTGTTTTCCTTTCACTTCATTTTATCTACAAACAGTTCAAGGATTTGATTAGTTGTTTAACACCTTCTGTAAAAAAATTATATTATTAATTAATAGTATATCAAAAGTTGCCCCCTGTAGCTGGGGTAATTACTGATCACTGGGGTAATTCCTGATCACCTACTTTTTTTGGCCTTAAATATAATAACTTACTAAACAATAATTTCAGTTCTTTCCAATGACAGTTCACATATATTAACCATAATTACTATAAAAATGTTTTAACTGTGACCCGCAAATTTTCTTAACTAACTGTGAAGTGTAAATCATAAGAACATGTGTTCTAATATCCACTTCTAATTTGACCACTTTTATTCAATGCTTGTTTGTTTTCATGATTTTAGTTGATTAAATTAATTAGATAAGTATGGTAAGAAATTACAAACCTAAGAAGGACACAAAGCTTTTAGAAGGAAAAATTGAAGACCAATGAAAAGAAGAAACAAAAAGTTGAGCAAATTTTGCACAAGGAAGATACCGAAGCAGTTCCCGAAGTTTTACATTTTGGTCAAACCAACAAGAATGCCCAGATAGATGATGCTAAAGTCTTGTCAGATGCCATGCACAAGAATCTGTCGCTACACAGCTATTATGCTGTATATTACGACGATCACCCAGTATACAATGGAAAAGCATTGAAAAAAGAAGGGGAATCCGTTGAAATGAAATTTTTGGAAAAAGGTGCGGGCAAATAAATGGCCAAAAAGGGACAAAATTGAAAGTGTAAATGTGAAATACATCTTTTATGGTCCTGTGACTTTAAATGGGGCAAACCCATTTACAGTTGATGAAACAGCCATCAGCAGTGCATATAAATGTTACAAAAAGTTCTGCAAAGACTTTTGGAAAATATAAGTTAAATTTATACCTATATATTTTTCAAATAAATCAAAACTTATGATGTGCTAACTTTATGTCTGGTTTACTTATTTATTTTTTCATGTATTTCTTACTGATTACTATCATATTATTATTTTAAAAATGCCTTCCTTAAAAGAAAAACTGAGTGATCAATAATTGCCCCAGAAGTGATCAGGAATTACCCCGTTCTATGGGTATTTCCTGATCACTGAATATTTAAAATATTTCATATTCTATTTTTATTTTCAAACAAAAGAAGTTTGCAGAGGATTTATATCATAAGCCACCAAATTTGCAGAAAAAATTAAAACACCAATGCAAATAGTTTTTTTACAATACAGATGTTTGCGTGTTTGATCAGGAATTACCCCGGGTCACCCTATACTGTAAAATATACTTTTTCAATAAATATAAAAATTTAAAAAAGTTTTGTTACGGACACCCCTAGGTTGCAAATACTGTGAAATGCCCAAATAAAACAGCGTGCTCAGCATCGAATTTTGAAACAGAAGCTCTGTTGGGACCAGAGCTCCAGTTTTTTGGAGAAAACTAGTAGCCAGCAAAAATTTCTGGTAGCCAGAAGTGTGGGAGATGTTGCAGATTTTAACATCGGGATTCATCACCAGTATAACATTGTGCCGATATATCACGATGTTTCTATGTATTTTCTTTACATTTAATTATAGGGGTTAAGAGGGGGGGGACTTTCATAGTGTTGTCCCAGTATCCTTCGTCCCTTTCCAGAACTGTGGATAACCTTTCAAATAGAGAGCAGGGAAAATGCAGCAACTACATGGGCGGATTTATGGGGGCGAGAGCGGGGGGGGGGGCAATGCCCTACTAGTTTATTTGGGAGGATTCTAAACAACGAAAGCAAACCTGTCAAAATCATGAAGGGAGAAAACATGATTTTTTTCTAAGTTCAGAAAAAGGCAGAATGCCTTTTTCTGATAAGAAAAAGTGCTATTCATTAAATAGAAATAATAAGGCATTGGTGTCGAAAATAACTTTTACGTGAAAGAGCAATTCTTAAAAGGAAAATATAGACAAAAACATTGCAAGCGATTAAAAAAGAGCAGAGCAAAATTTTTTCTAAAAAGCTCGACCTGTCTCTAAGGGGAAGAGGGACAAAAGCTATATAAACTATTAAGGGTATAGAAAACCTAACTCAGTAGGACTAGTAATTTAAGCATTTAAACTCAGAATTGTGTAGTTATATCTCAGGTAGCTCTGAATTAAGGGTGGAGAATACTCCTTTACTCACTTTCTAAATGCTTTTTAAAAAGTGTGATAATCATCAAAGTCTGAATTAGCCAGTCATTATCAATATTTGAATCCAAACAAACCAGTCATCAAAAGTTTTGGAAAAAAAAGTTAAGTTGGATTGTAAAAAAAAAATTGCTAGTTTTGAAATAATCTATTTGTCACCAATTTCAGGAAAAATGGCTGAAATTTGATAAAATAAACTGCTAGTTTTTTGATAAATTGCTAAAAAGTTAAAACTCATTAGTAGAACTGAAAAAAAAAAGATTATCTATATAAAATCGTAAAAGCTAAACAAATTTTCAAAATATTACGAAAAATCAAACAATAATTAGCATGCAGGCAGTCCTTAGAGCTATTGTTTGCTCAAAGGAAAAAAAAAGAACTTGCCCCACCCCTCCCCCAGAAACTCTGTCTTAAATTTTAGCATGGGCAACTACCACACAAAGTTTTTTGCAATCTGTTGAGTCAGTTTGCTAAAGTATACCTGCCGACCTCTTCAAGTAAAAAACAGGAAGATTTGTGAAAAAAATCAGAAGATCTCTTGATTACAATCACTTGAATACAAAAAAACTTAAATGTTTCATTAAAATGATCTGCCAACTAAAAAAAAAAACATTAAAAATTTCATTAAAATGTTAAAAGTAATGTTGTCCAACTGTCCAATAAGCTTCAACATACATTTGCATTTATCGCTTCTTTTTGCAATTGCTATTCATTTCTTTTTCCTGAAACAAACTCTTTGAAAATAAGAGATATATCCTGTGTCATCATCTATCACTCCCAACAAGCCAAGGGAGCATACGGATTGCCGCAGTGATAATTTTGCTGACTCAAGCGCACAAGATCAGTCATCAGCCTAATAATAATAAGCATTAGAAAAGGGGGGGGGGGAGTCATGGAGCAGATAGCGTTGGAAATTTTGATGGATGTTTTGAATTATTTTTTGCGCATTTTTTCCGATGGGGGGTGGGGTGTTGCTTGACTGAAGCTGCAACAGAGCTCAGCACATTATAATCTGCAATAAAGAACAGCTGCCTTTCCTCCTCCTAATGATTTAATGGTTCAGCGATTTATTCTAACATTAGTAGCCAAATACAGGATACTGATTAGGTAGATGGGGGGAACATTGAATGTTTTCTATTATCTACAGGAGCGATCGCTTGGTAAAGTAATTTAAACTATAAACCAAGTGGGCAGGGGGGGGGGGGCGTGGCGATTGAAATATTTTGGGGTAAGATATTATAAAGTTGCTTTAGTCTCCTCCTCTACAGGGTGGGTTCCGAAACTTCTTTCTCCGCTTTATCTTTGGCAGTAAAATAGTATGAAGAGTGAAAAAGAAGTAATGAAAAAAGTTTTTTTAAAAAGCTGAAAACTTAGTCGCCAGCTCAAAATTGACCATATTTCACGAGCCCTGGTTGGGACTAGTCAAAAGTGGTGTTCAAAAGAAAAAAAAACGAATTGATTTGCCTCAACTCCAACAAATTTCATCATACAATAACTATATGTGGGAGGTGTTGATCTCTTAGATCAATTTCTTAGTACATACAGGCCTGGATGCAAAGGAAAAAACTGGTGTTGGCCTTTTTACACGAACACACTAAATATAGTTGATGTAGCAGCCTTTAGAATTCATAAAGAGCTCAAGGGCGAAATGACACAAATAATATTTTTTAAAAAATTACTAGTTCTAATGAAAAATACAAAACAAGGCATTATATATCCCCAGTCAGGGCCTTACGGACCAGTAAAATCATCTACAAGTTTGGTGCGGAAACTTTATGGACAAATTAATACCATGAAAAAACTCCACAAATTATCCTTTAGAATCCATGAGTTTAGCGATGATTTCTAGTTAAATGTAAGGGAACGTAAATAAAAAATGGCGTTCCTTCTTTTGATCGAAATGAAGATAAACGAGGCGAGAGACAAACATCATGAGTTACCTTTCTAAAGTTCTTGCGATTCTTACTCAAGCAAACTTTCTTCTTTGAAGAAAAAGAATTGCAAAACTGTATAAATGGAATTGGTATATGAATGCTTTGGCTGGCTAGAAACAACAAAATGTTAGCAAAGTATGCTAAAGTATATTAAGTAATCGGAGTTGCAAAAATGAGAAGAGATTTCTATAAAACGTCTCTCCTCTTTAACTTAAACTAGGTGTTTCCTCCTTTTCATCACTCGCTTTTTTAAATATTTCTCTTGCTTACCTACAACCGTTCAAAATTGAGCGCTCTTTGTTTACGAAAGGCATCCATGGTCGTTTGTAGAGTGGAACCCAAAATTAATTTTGAGACTTCGATCTTGTTGTTTGACATCATATGTCTTTGATATAAATGCTACTTTTTAAAAACTGCGCTTGAGAAAATTTGTCTTTGTTCTAGTTACCTAAAGTAATGAATAAATGGTCTGATATTCTGCCTAGGAATAGCATTTGTTTTGCAAGCGACCAGATCCAAATTCATGTCAAGAAACTGAAAAGTCGAAATCCACATTCAAGCTAAGAACGAAAAGTGTCTCAAACTTTTAATTTGTTCTGCATCTTTACTTAATGATCAAGACAAGTAAGTTTTAACTTTGACATTACATTTTCTTCTATTAAGGGCTGCGAATGGACCCTATTCACGGTAAGGCAACGGTCCATTCAACTCTTAGTTTGCGGGTATTTACATCCAGTTTCCAGTGTTAGTAGTATTCAATGAATTAGTTTTATTTGATAATAACTGGCATTTATAAACTTAATGAACATGTGCAGAGTCTATATCGGCTTAGGATTGCTGGAAAATCTTGAGAAAAGTGATGGAGAAAGAAAACAATGTGACTTTTTATCCATTTTTCTATGATGAGCTAATCGACTTTAAATCAGTAAACTACACGCATTAAAAAAATATTTTGCTCCAGATGAGGCATTCTTCATTTTGTTTTATCATTCCTAAGTAAAAACTTCCAAAAGACTTATTTTTAGAATAGAAATAAGAGTTTTGACACTGCAAATTTACGCATGTTAATAGACGCCAGAGAACCAGAATTTCGTCTGCTAGGCTCGGTCAATACCCGCAATGACGTCACATGAATATGGTTTATTCTAAATACGATAGATCTCGGAAGAACCGGCTGAGACGAAGCCAGAGGAACTAAACTGGAAAATGAATGAAAAAAAAAATCAATTCTGAAAATGTACTTTTAAACATAATGTTGTCTAGCATTAAATTTCATTCAACATTCTTCAATCCTTACACTTCTAATTAACTTTACACTTCATTTATCAAGCGAGTGATTTTTTCAAAAAAGTTTACGCATGTCATTAGGAGGAATGTTTGAAACACCCAGTCGCCCTGACTTTCCTGGAAGTTGGAAGTTCTACGATACAATTACGCGCATGAATCAGTGTAGTATATTCTGTAGTTTGGGGGAGGGGAGGGGGCTCTTTTCCCTCGTAAAAGAATGAAATTTATTTGTCTACATCCAATATAAATTTTTCTTCATAGCCAAGGACGAAAGGGATCCGAAAAATACATTTTGAAGGAAGAACAGGAGCCGAAGGGGTTTAATTCTACTCAAGGAAAGTTAAACATTTAATTTTCTTTTTTGGCCCAAAAATAATGTATGTAGAAATTTACAATTCAATTTAATTCTCCTTTACGCCACAGTATTAGTTTTTACTTTTCATCAAAATTATATAGTAATCTCCTGATTATGAGCACAATAGGATCGGTGTATTAGTGAATATCGTTGATCATCAACAAGAGGTAAAAAATGATACTATTGTACACAATAGCCAAAAGGAAAAAAAAAAAAACTCGTAAATGCGTTTAAATAAAATTTAAAAGCAATAACATTGAATGTAAAAGTTGTCTTTAGAAGCTGAAAAGGAACAATAACGCATAATAATCCTCATATTATCACACATGTTAAATTATTAGCAAAAGGTCAATCTCTGGTTTTTGTTTTATCAAAAAATGCTTCTTCTTATTTAGTGAGGGACTTTTTTTTCATTAAGTATCTCTTCCCCAAAAAAGCGATTTAATGTCAGAATGAGGGAAGGCTGCTTCGTGGCTCATAATAAAATGGGCGCCACCCGGTCTAGTTTGAATTGTGGTCACCGTAAAAAAAGGAAGACTCGCGGATGAAAAAGCTTGCTGTGCGTGTATCAACATTGTCAATCACCATAATTGGAAATACTTTGGAAAAATTATGATATATTTTCATTTAATGAGCTGGTATTAATGTAATGTAGACGTCTTAAAAATGTTCGTAACTGCAAAATGAAAACAAATCGACTTTCTGCTTGAAATCCACAAATCCAAAACCTTTCTTTTTTAAAAAAAAAATCCCATATGTGTCAACAACAACAACAAAAAAAAGTCCAATTTCTGCCAAAACAAAAAGAAAAAAACATTGAACTCTTTAAAAAAATCACATAATATTTAAAATTAACATTTGAATGATGACGAGTAAATTCGGATAATTTTGAATTTTTGAAGTCAGAAAGCTGCTACTGACGAATTTTTTAAATAAGTTCAAATGTTGGATGTATACTTCTGTTAGAAATAATGATAATTTGGATTGCATATATATTTTAAATTACATTTATCATTTTTCAATTTCTTGCATTTTGCATGCTACGGATCATAGTTTCTTTTTCCGCAAAATTGTTCAACTTGGAAAAAAAATCTTTGATTTTATTTATTTATTTATTATTCTTTTTTTTTGGGGGGGGTTTTGAAAAGCAGTACTTTGGGAGAACGGAAGGTACACCAACCTGCCGTTAAAAGGTCCGGGAGGGTGCAGTATGAAGGCTGAGGCGTCTACTCTCGTCGATTAAAATCGGACAATATTTATCCATTTATCTACCTGGATGACATTTGAACGACTCAATAGCGGCAGTGAGTTTGGGGTCAAATCAGTTGTCAGTTATTTCGTAATTTTGCAATTTTTTTTTCAAAATTGGCCAAGTCTTTTGGGACAATAGATCCTGGACAACTGTGTCTCATCTTCACACTGTAACAATTATGAGACGTCAAATAAAATTCTTCGAGAGCAGGTGGTGTCAAATCAGGCACCAAAAGATGAAAAGCTTTTCCGGGGGAGCACGCAGCGCCCAGTTTCATATTTGTGAGACTTTAATTGTCTATTAAATATTCAGCCAGCTGACATTCTTTTGCAAACTTCAGCTATCACAACCGGCGAGAAGAGGGCAAAGCCCCTGAAATATGCTATTGATGGCAATGTACCCTGATTTGCTACCTGCACAACAACACTGAGCAAAAAGTATAAACCACTAGCGCAGCCAGAATTACCCCCTGGAGGAGGAGGGGTGGTCAAAACAGTCTTTATCTGTGCGTAAACTACTGTATTACGATTGGTAATAACGTGAAAACCAAATCCTCTGGGGATATCCCCCCCCTTCCTTCCTTCCTTGCTGTGCTACTGCTATACATCAACCCTTCGCAGGTAGCAAATATAGCAGCTTACTACACCTAGTACTACAAGTACAATCCCATGTAGGAATTTCAGTCAAAGAACATTTGGCCGTAGAAAGAAGTTAAAAAAATTAATAATTAGAATAGGGGAGGGAATCAAAGAGATACAAACTATGATGTAAAGTGATGAAAGGAAAGAAAGTGAAGTAAACAATATAGTCTATTTAAAGGAATGCATTTAAAAAAAGGTAAAGGGTAAAATGCTTACCAGGTTTTTTGTTGCTTACCAATGCATACACACAAATTAGAGTCTGTACTGTCACAAAGTAACATTTTAAAACTAATTTTGCATAAAGATAAAATGAGGTCTTTTCGCCATAAAATATATTTATTTTGCTTCGTATCCTGTTTTCCACCTCAAACTAAAGAATAAAATATAAAAATGCCGTTTTTTTTTTTTTTTTTAATTTTAAAGACTACTCCTTTGATCTTATCTAAAGAGTAGGGATTTAGATAATGTATGATTTTGGGTTACAATACAGTTAAATTTCCGTTTAGGTTGATTCTAAAGCAGCTGATAAAATTTAAATTAAAAGTGGAGGGAAGAAAAAATATAGGCAGTTTTCAGGGTGTTAATGATTTAAATCACTTTTTATTTTAATCCTTATAAAATTCTTTTGGACAATCCCAATTTCATTATTTTTGCTATTTTCTTTTAGAGCTTTGATTTCCATCTAATAAATGGAAAAGTAATCCTACTCATCCCCCCTCCACAGATCGTAGAAGGTTGCAGTTTAAATAATATGTTTGCACAAATAGTGCTATTTGTTTTGTCTAATGTGTGAAATAAGGAAAATACATGCATTTGCAGGGCAGGTGTTGCAAAGAGTAAATTGAGGGGGGAGGGACATGAGTGGATGTGTGTGATATGCTTTCAGTAAAAGAAAAAACAAAAATAACCAGACAGAAGATGAATTTTCTATGCCTTGCATGAGCGACTTGGGGGGGGGGGGGGGGGGCAGTCGTTTTCGGTGGATGAAATGGAATATGATTCCATCTTTACTAAGCAAAAGCAAAATAAAGAGGGGGGGGGGCTTAATGAAGTGAGGATTGGGCTGAGCTTCCTGTCCCATATTATTTTTATTGTATGAACATTATGTTATGGAAGTCTGGAAGAAATAATGGTTGCCCAGAATTAATATCTGCAGAAGCTGGTCAATTGCAAAAACTGAGGATTGCCAATGTTTAAAAGTGAAAGTTATGAAAAAAAAAAAAAAAAATAAACCCGACGGTAAATAATACGCCTTCTGGCTTATGAAAATGTTAAATGTTGCAAAAATTGGTAAAATGTTATTATTTCTCTTTTGTTTTGTTTTTTATTTTGCGGAAGTACTTGAAAGTTGTAATTTATACTGTAAGAAATAAAATGTATTTTAAGTTTGGCTTGTTGGATATTAGGTAGTAAACTACTGTTAGGTGCCTATTTGTAGTAGAACAAAATCGTAAATGACTCTTAAATTTTGAAAAATGTTCCCAAAATTCCCCTCAATTTTTTAAAAAGTCAACTGCGAGCCCTGTACATAAAAAAAAAAAAAAAACCCATCATCAGCTGGTTATTTCCCATCTCTACACTTTAACAGTTGTTGAATTTCTTAATTTCTTTCTTTTTAGCCTACTTTCCCGTTAAAAATAAAAGAAAGACGAAAAGAAGTATTAAAAGTAGCTTAATGCATCTAAAAAATATCGCCAAGTCCAAAAAATATTGCCAAGTTAAAAAGGTAAAATGAATATTGAAAAATTAAAAATTTGAAAGTTGGGTATTGAGATATGGAATTTGTGTCGGTCGGTCTGTCTGTCTGTCCCCCTCATTCCGTATTTACTTTTCGATTTGAACAATTTTTGGTTCAACTTTGAACCGCTCAAACAACCTGTCCCGCTGATATAACTTTTGAGTGAACAGTCCGATTTGAACAAACTTTTTTTTTTGTTCGAAGGATCTCAGCAAGGATACTTCATTACCGTATTTAATTTTCGATTTGAACATTTTTCGTTCAACATTGAACCGTTCAAGCAACCTTTCCCCACCTAATAACTTCTGAGTGAACCATCCGAATGGAATAAACTTTTTTTTGTTTGAAAGATCTCGGAGAGGCTCATTCCCATATTTCGCTTTTTGATTTGAACCATTTTTCGTTCAATATTGAACCGTTCAGAAAAAAAATTTAACATTACGCCTACGGGAATTTAAGTTGAATGTTGATCCTGAACTTAAAGTCGGATTTCCTTCAAACTAACTTGTAAGAAATGGTTTTGATAAATAATGTTTGTAAAGTACTTTTCTGAATAATCTTCTGTGAGGACTCTGATTCCGACTCGACTCCGCAAACATGGCGGAAATGCAGGCTCAGAAAAAAAATGACTGACTGTGCAGACGATTTTTTGTTTATTTATTCATTTGTTTTATTTTATTTATTATTATTATTATTATTTTTTTTTTGGCAGACGATTTTTTTTTGTAACAAAAATGTTTCATTCACGAGGGCATTTTATTCTTTATTTATATTTAACAACTGGCAACGGATTAAAAGTGAAATTCGAGACATTTTATCAACGGACGAGTTTTTTTTTTTCTTTTTTTTTCTTTCTTTGATAAAATGTGTTTTGATGTACTTTGTACTTTTTATTATTTTTTTTTTTGAAAACGATTGAGGAATTTTTCTACGGAAGAACTGTAACAGTTACATTCTTTAAAAGGTGCGACAAAACTTTATTTATTCGTTTATTTACTTTTTACGTGTCTATTTCATCTGATGAGA
>JAXGGA010021550.1:0-16399 GCA_038373865.1 Uloborus plumipes | reverse complement strand
AGGAAATTACTCAATTTATCTGAAAAACACAAACTTCAATTGGGTCTATTTCAAACCAAAGTAATAGGTTCATTTTCTGAGCAATAGTATTATAATTATACGAACATTTCAAAAAACCGTGCCCGGACAGATTTCGTGTGAAAAATGACGAGTTTACAGAGAATCGCCCAAATATCAGATTTACGTTGCATTTAAAAGAGAATACACGTATAAAGCATGAAGAAAATGAGAAGTATAATGTCAGAAACAATTGAATAAAAAATACTTGCACCAAAAAACGCAATATGTTAAAATAAAGGCAGGCGATTTAACAAGAAAACTATTAGTTTTGTACGGAGTCAAATGACAAGAGCGGTACTTGTCTTTTGCTCCGGAGAAAATAGACTGTTTGAAAGTCACAGTGACCTCCGAGAATTGAGGTAAATGTGGTGAAATAACCTGTCGGAATTCGTGGGAAAATTGGAGCTTTTTGAGAGGTCTCAATGACCTCTCGCGTCCTCCAATTGGGATACCCTTGCTTGCCTACCCCCCTAACGTGAGTCCTGTCTACACCCATAAATAAAAAAAAAAACTTTTATAAATGGACTTTCCACCTCTGTTTAGGGTTTTTTCCTCTTCACGTTTAGGTAAAAAAAAAATAAATTAAAAAAAGCAGGAGTCGAGGTCGAAGTGGACCATTTTTCTTCCGACTCTGCAGCCCCGCTGCTTGCAGGGCAGTCATTTAAATTTTCTTTAGAGCAGGTCAAAGCGGGTATACTCCATGTGCACAATACTGAAATACAATACAAAACCACACTTACATGTACGTTAATGCATTAATCTCTCGGACATGGCTCACCTTGCTATCACCCCCCCCCCTCCTAAATGGCGCTCCTGACTGCATGTTTACCTCAGTGGAAGTATTCCAGTACAGAGAATGTTCTTTTTTCGAATCGCGAGTAAAGCCGCACGAAGCAGGGGCAAATTGGGGGGGGGGGGAGGTGCAAAGGAATATATGCACCTCAAGATCTTTCTTGAAATTTAAGTATCAAAAAACCTATCTAGGTTCTCCCCCGAAAATTTCTCGAAATTCGAATCCTGAAACGCAATTACAAGCTATATGGCAATAATAAGGGAGGAGGGGAGAGGTGTCATGATCCGGTTGGGTTCCGCCCCTACACGCTTTTCAGCAATTTAAATTGAGCTGTAAATGAGTTTGATTCCTAATTTTATATGCTTTTTATACTGAAAATGCACAAATGGCCATCCCTCCCAAGAACGATGGCTCACCTCCCAGTTCTCCACAAATGCTAGGGACATACCCCAGATTGACAGAACCCTCACACAAAAAGAGAATAAAATACCCCTTAAAATTTCAATTGCATATTCTGCGCCATGGATTCTCTACAATCCACACCCTCTTGGACACTAATTTAAAATGAAACGTAAGCGAAGATAGGTTTTTTTTTTGATGCCGAAAACTAGTAGCGTAGTTACAGAAAAATTTCGATATGCAGCACCAAATGAGATCGAAAATCCTCTCAAATTAAACCTTCTAAAAACTTCAATGGCAGAGTCTGCGCAGTGGAACCCCCTTTCCATCCCTACCCAGTTGGCAATCCTGATTTCTGAGTTTCCTGGTGGGATCAGAGTTTAATTTGCGTGGGTGCTTAGCTTTTGCACACTCTTTTTAATTTTTTAAGAATCTAAACATTTTAAACGCAAATTACGCTATTTTATAGTAAAAATAAGTTCTGGGCACTGTGAGGCGCTTGATCTTTTGATAGAAATTATCCCCTTCCCCCTTGCCCAAAACCAAGAGTTCTTGTAGGTTATTTGGTTGCTCCAAGTTTTGATTAAAAGATCAAGTTCAAATCAGCAACAAAACAATGCACGCTTTGGTTACGCTGACATGTTGCTGCAATTTACGTATCCCAGCAATCTGTGTAATAGTCTCGCCTCTTTGGCGCCTAAAATAGAAGGCGCTGTTTTCGATCTGAATGGTCCGAATGCATACGATTTTTTTTTCTGTGCCAAATGCTTTTAGCTATGTAGTGAAAAGCAAATAAAGTATTCATTTCAACTTAGTGCTATAGCAGTTTGTGGTGTGCATGCAACAGTGATGATGTTTTAAATAAAAGCAATGTAATAAGTGGCTGCACTGCTGTAAATAAGACTTTGAACTACAAAACTAGTATATATGTTGACATGAAGATAAACCTTCGACAGAAATATTTAACTTGAAATAGAGTGTGCATTTAATCTCAAGTGACTGGTATTTTTTCACGGATCAGTATTTCAAGTCCTTATTGGATGTTAAAGTAAGTTATTTATTTGGATTAAGTAATGAGATTAAACTTATTGAAGTAGATACTGCTTTATTTTAATTAGTTTTAAAAATTAGCTAAGTGTAATGCTGATCATTTTAGTCCTTAAGATTTCTGTCTTGCAATTCTAAATTGAAGGGGCAAGCGGATAAAGGTGATATGTGACATTTTTAAAAATTTCTAGAAAAAGCTTTAAAAAAAATGTTGTGTTAAATTTTCCTTAATGGATTTTCCTCAACGGGTAAAACGGGGTCATATTCTCAGTTACCAACCATTTCTGTGACTAAGTAGACATGATTCTGATGGACTTATTTATCTTCATCCATGATAAAAATTAAGTTAAAAAAATTGTCACATATCACTTTTATCTACTTTTCCCTTCAATTATTGGAAATATCATTGAAGTCAGGGGCGGATTTACAAACCCGTAGCATTGTATATTTGAGGGCCCCTGAGTCCATTACTTTTCAAGTAAGATTTTGATTAAAATATATATATATACCATTCTGGGGCCGTATGCTGTAAGAATTCCTCTCATTTCGACATTTTAAATCCGCCGCTCATCGACGCAGAAGTTTTTCAAATTAATGCTATCAAGACCATTAAAAGTTTGCATAGCAAAATGTAATACCTTCAAGAGTAGGGCCCGACAATGAGTTCATGGGGCCAGGTGCATACATTTCATTGGGCCCCTTCAGACATTAGTGTGGCAAAAAAAAAAAAAAAAAAATCAGAAATTGAATTGTGAAACTATTATGTAAATATCTGGGCAGCTATAGGCTAATATACTATGACTTATTAAACAAATGGAGTGCTGCTGTACTGACTCGAAAACAAATTTCTCCTTTTACTAGTCGCAGCACTAATTGCCAAAAATATCGACTAAGGTCTTGCTTTTACAAACGCATTTTAATATTTTTAGTTTATTAAACTTTTTATTATTAATCGGGAAAGCAAAATGATCCAAAATGGTAATAGTTATAGTTATAATAATAGTAAAAGGGGCCCCGGGTACTCGCCCCTGCACTAATTAGACCCTGTTTAAGATCAGTTCTGTTTTGTAATGTGTCCAGCCATATATTTCTATCCTCTTTTTCCGAAAAACAGCTTTTGCCCTCTGACGAATTTGTTTTTGAAAATTTTGAAACAATCACGAAAAAAAAAGATCGCACAGCAGTATCTGCGAGACATAAATATCTACTGTCTGTTTGCGTTTTGTGCGCCTGGCAGCCACGGACGCTTCCATCTGAAAAAGTGGAGTTAGGTTTTGGACGCGCACTACCCGATGGCCTTCAGCTTTTGTTCGCGTACAACTTCCTCGTTGCTTTTCCCCCCTATTTCGAGAAAGTCCGAAGAGGCTTTGCGCGTGCGCAGATACGACGGAGGTGGCACGAAAAAATTCTAGACAGTATTTTGCAAATTAATTCTTATCATTTAATTTTCGTTACGTTTATTATAGTTTACTGACGAACATGCATCTTGCTCTTCTGTACACTTGCTATGTAGTTTCTGAATTTTAATCTCAGTTACAGATCACCTTCCCTCAAAAGTTTCACCCTCTTATTTTCATGGGCACCCTGATTTGAGGTCACTGTGACCTTCCAAAAAATGTACTCATTTGGTAAATTTTGTTTGATTCGGAAAATTCGGTGACACAATTGCAATAATGCAAATTTGAATTGTCGAATGTCCCTTGTCCTCAGATGTTTTCTGAGAGTGTACTCGTATTTTATTATTCGGCAAAATTTCGAGTTCCATTCGGCGAATTGAGAATTTCTGCCTTCCCAAAAAATTTAAGCTCGGGGCCTGTTTTCAGTACGCTTTTATTCGTTTCACATGTGGGTTTGCTTGCTTGTTTATTTGTATGTATGTAGTGACGGATAAAGAAAGTATCGACAAGGGGGGCACAAAGTAAAATGTTTGATTATTTATTAACTTGTCATTAGCATATACTGTCTAATCTTTTATCGTAAAACCTTCCTCGTTTTTGCGCATGCCTGAGGTCTCTTTGAATTTCCTCAAAATAAGGGAGAAATACGACGTAACATTCAACAGGAAGTAAGAAGTGAAAGCACCGGCAAGTGCGTCTCCTTATCCTATCATCCCTTTTTCAAATGGAAGCGATCGTGACTGCCAGGCACGCAATACGCAGGCAGACAGTACTTAAAATGATATAATAATTAATAATAATGCACATATACTGATTAAAAACATGCACACAGAAGACAGTTTATTTAAAAGACGGAAATAAATTATAATTTAAACTTTCGTACAAACTTCCACGATAAACTTAAACCTTCTTCAGCACACACTTCCATATTTTTTGAACAAACATAACACTCAATCTCTTATAACATATGATAAATCATAAAAATGTCTATCCTTTTTAAAGCAGGAACTTTTCTTCGGAGGTAGTAGGAATTGGTAAAAAACAAATAATTTTTAAAATGCACTAAATGTTTTGAAATGCTTACGAGAGTTTAAAAGCTTCCATTGGACTTGCAACTTTTTGGGCTTTGAAACAAGTTCTTTCTACAAATGTAACTGTCCACAAACGGATACAGGGCAGTAGGCTGAGGGACGAGCGAGACGAAGGCATAAAAGGTGCTTAGAAACGTGGTTTCGTTTGCCAACTTCGGGGGACTACAAAATGTGATATTTTTCTGAATCCGTACAGTCTACAGATGAAAATAATCTAAATTATAGTTTAAAAAAACTAAAAGATACGCTTTTAGACTTAATTTTTAAAAGATTAAAAGTCACGTTCTTTACAAATATAAAAGTAATATACTTAATACTAATCATTAATACTAAAGGCTAAACTATATTTCATGATACTCTGATTTCCCTCTGATTTTCAAAACTATTGAATGTCCGCAAAGTTTACATGCACTTATAATACATCAACATGTAATATAGTTGAAACTTTAGTAATAATAGTAGTATTAAATATATTACTTTTATATTTGCAAAGAACTTAAATTTTATCTTTTATTCAGAGTTACATACAAACAACTGAAACACTTTACATCAACATGTAATATTGCTTAGCCTTTAGTATGAATAATAGCATTAAATATATAACTTTTATTGTTTGTAAAGAACGTGAATTTTATCTTTTATTCAGAGTTACATACATACAAACCCACCTGTGAAACTAATAAAAGCGTATTAAAATCGCGATGTCCCCCCCCCCGCAAAATACAGTCTCATTAATTTTTAACAGATCATAAAAATACATGAGAAAATAGGTTAAAATAAAAATCTAGGGCCGGATAATTGAAGGGCTTGGGAGATGAAGGGGTTATGTGACAAAATAGAAATTGCGAGTAATTAAGGTTCAATGTTTTATTGTTGCAGCTTTTTTGTTCTCTGGTTTTGTCGTTAGTGTGCGCATGAAATTGGTCTAATGACATCTACTTTTTGATGTACCAAGTTTTATTTGCTAACCTGTGTCCATTACTTACCATTGTCCAGAGTATATATATTTTTCTTAAATGTAACATAGCCCCTTTATCTTCCAATCTCTTCAATTACGTGTCATATCATTTTTTTTCAATATCTATCTATATTGAAGAAAGATAGATACTGTTTGATATTTTAGCCAGCTATCTTCGTCGAATTTGCGCATGCGTCATGTTTCTTTTGATCTTATTAAAAGAGGGGTGATAGTGATAAGAGAGATAATGAATGCGAGAAGATTTTTCTATGTTTTGTTCTTCGTTGGATTCATTTATTTGAAATGTTGGTTTATGTTGGTGTTCTCCCCCCCCCCCCCTTCCTTATCAGGCCTAGGAAAATAAAATAGTATCGGACTAAGTAGAAATAATGCGATTGTACATTTTCGTAATCAAGCCTGTCACCCTTTTAAAAATAGAATCGTTCAACGGTGCTAGGTGCAGCTTTCGAGATTACCAGATGTCTTAGGAATGTTGAAGATATTTTTAATTTTAAATATGATTAAATGCCCATTAGTGAACAGACATCAACTGTCAAAAAATTGCTTCATTGCTAAAGAAAAACTGAACTTTAAGGGTCTGAAATGTTTATCAATACAGCACCAGTAGAGCTTTTATCTGCATGAAAAGCAAGCAAAAATGGTCTGGTGTCAGCGTTTTCATGATCCGACCTTAGTTCTGTAGCTTCTCTCACAGCTAATTGGATTTCCGTAGGAATGAATAGATGGTATTTCTAAACATGTGAAAGAAAAATGTACAGGCCTTTAAAAATTGCAGACTTGTAGGAATTTCACTGGTCAAAAAGAAATTCCAGGGCAATTTTTATCACGACTCACTATCTCTTACATTATTATTATTCCATTGCTTGGAGTTTCGCTTTTGGCGGCATCACTATCTGCCTGATCCAACACTGCTTGGATACAAGACGTTTTGTTTGTCCGGCAGTCCCAGAATTACATGTTAAATGGACGTGATAAGACGTCCAGAACCGTCAGTGGGTTAAAAAAATATCAGTCAATAATTCAATATCTGCAATTGCTAGTGGATGTGAGTTCAAGTTATACTTGATGATGGTTTTCATATTGAGCTCTGATAATTGTCCCATAACAGTTACGTGAGCTAAAAGATGTGTAGAACTTTTTAAAGCTTTTTTTCTCAGACTGCTCTGTTGAGGGATAATTTTTTCAGTAATCAGAAAATGTCAATTGCTCTTGCAGCTTGATTAGAGTATATAACGGAAGGAGTTTCCTCAAAAAGACGTACCTTGTAGTATTTGTCATAATATTCTTTTGCTATTAACCTAACCTTATTGCGAGGTCAAATTGCACAGCAATTGTATATGCATAAGCTTCTCTTGAAATTCTCACCAGTGCATTTTGCCTCCATGCAAAGGGATTTATCATCGAAGTTGTAGTACTGAATGAATTATTTTCCATCGCCTTTTTTTTTTTTTGGTTTTCTGCAGGCTGAAAATCTTTTTTTTTTTTTTCGTTCTTCCAAAAAATTACACATAAGGGCAATTCCATGGTGTCGGACGTAAAAAACGAAGAAATATTTTTTAGTTTTAGTTCCATTTATCAAATATAAACTGAATAGAAATGATTAAGTTGGTATTCAAAATACTCGCTACATCATAATGAATAAAAAATCATGTTAGTTTTTTAAAATAGATCTCTTAAATAGAAATTAAGAAGATTTAAAGAGTTGGTGTCGGACGTAAACGCACAAATAGTAAAATTGGAGATTCACTTACAATTTACTGAAACTCTGCGAATTGGCTTACCTTTTAATTTCAAAAACAGCTAAGATCGATAGTATACTTATGATTAAAGCATATTTTACAGTTTTTTAATGATATTGTTTTGAATAAAATGAACTTGGAACTACTTTTACCTTGGTGTCGGACGTAAATTTGCGGTGTCGGACGTAAACTCTTCGAATTGGACCTAAACCGTTGTTTTTAAATGCAATGATTACAGTTTTAAATAAGAAAATTAGCTTAAATTTTATTCCTAGGTCACACATATTATTTTTTAACATTTAAAAGGGTTCATCAAATTTAAACTGCCCCCTTTTTCCTGTTGGGATCGGAGGACGAATACGTTTATAATGTCCCGTAATTTGTAAAATATTTTGTCCTCAGTTCTTGGCCATTTAAAATAACCTTTTGAACTATGCATAACTGATACTACAATGTAATTTTTTTGGTGATACATCCAAGACAAAGCATGGCATCATGCGTTACCACAACCCAGTCATTGATGTTTACTGTATCAAGATCTGCAGATTCTTCGATCCTGGAATTAAAACAGCTTTCCAGTGATGATGCAAATGCTTTGTATCTATGTGTATATCTTTTGCTGGAATATACTTTATGTGCATATTTGGATTTAAAAGTGCTGAAACTTGAGAAAATTGTTCCGCTTTTGTCACCGTCATTTTTCCTGCTTTAACGCGGTGCCAAACGATTTTTTCACAGTGCCTCCTATGGCATCAACCACCATCAACCAGCAAATATGAATATTAATCAGTACACTGATAAAAAAATGTAAGCATCCACTTGTACAAATACAACTACGAAATCCATGTATTCTGACTCTTTGCGAAACAAAATACAGGTTGTGTTGTGATGATCTAGCCTTTAAAACTTTAGATGAATACTTAAAAGTTGGGTTGCTGTTCTTTTCAAAGCAATAATATGTATATGCACTTTTTATTAATTCAAGAGTTCCCAGAACAACTCAGATGCATTGTAAGTGTCTTAATATAAATGTCTCATGAGGAGAAAAAAAACTTTTAAAGCATTATTCTGAAGCAAAATTTACTATTTAATAAGTAAATTTAAAGTATATGTATGCACAGTAAAGTCAAAATTATCATTTTTTTAATCATGCTTCACTTTAACTTTGTAATTAAAAGCAAAATATGGAGAATCACAGTTGTAAACAAGTGTTATATAAGGAATGTAACAGTGTCGGACGTAAACGGTGTCGGACGTAAAAAAATTCTTTACGTCCGACACCTAGATTTTAATTGAAAATATTTACTTGTCACAAAATGTTAATAGGTTACATCAATGAGACCCATTTCATTTCATTTACTCATTTCACCCTCCAGGGTCCCCCGTACCTACCAGCTTAGTGGTTTAACCGGGATAGGGCCCTGAAGAGCGCTCTGTTCTTAATTTTGAACCAGAACCTAGGATCGAGCAAACCATAGGCCCTAGCACCCCTAGAGGTATCGTTTCACTTGGAGGACTTTGTGTCCACGACATTTTTAACGCCTCCCAGTCACCATTAATCAAGACGGTGGATCTTTGATCGGCTGGGATCGAACCCGGGTCCTTTCGGACACGAGTCCGATGCCTTACCGATCGGGCCACCACGGCCCACATCAATGAGACCAAAGATCTTACTTTGCATACAAAGTTAGATGTATGTAGCTTTAAAATTATTGGCCCAGCATAATTAATCGTACATTTTGGTGTCGGACGTAAAACACTTAATGTGCCCCATGAGAATTCTGTCACAAATCAAAATGAATTGTATTCTCACACATTTTTGCAACATCACCTGTTGTACATTGAATGTGTAAATAGTTATTCGTCTTAATTCATAATTTTAGTATGTATATTTTGGAAAAAACAGAGCTTCTTTGAGAGTCGTCAAATGTAGTTTGAAAACGCTCTGGATGTTGACCTTAGTTTGACCTCTTGTAATTTAGTTAAAATTTAAGTTAATAAAATTTAGACATGAATTTCAAAATATACAACTTTTTACCTTTAAAATGATACCTTGTTTGTTTACAAATATTAATTTTGAAAATTTGACCATCTGGTTGACCTTATCGTGGAATTGCCCATAAGATATTGATAGGCCCCCTCTAGCAGGTTTTAACTTTCTGGACAGCTTACGGTAACTGAGTTCCTGTACTTCGTTTCAATTGTAGCTGAATCTTTTTATTTTAGCCGAAATTCTGGCTTTTTACGCTCAAAAATAGGTTTTGAGGACTAAAGAGCTCTTTTCTTAATTTTGTTAGCCCTGCCCTCGAACGGTGCAATAACATCCAATTTTCATATGTGGGAAAACCAACTTCAATTGTAGTTTCTCATTAACTCAATGTTAGTCAACAATCGAGAAGCACCAAATCCAAGGGTAAACGTGCCGCTAGTAAGGGGGGTATCCCACATGGGTAAATTCGTTCAACGCAACAGTAATTCCTAATTCATCCAAAACTTCAACCTTTCATTCAACTACCTGCCGAAAATAGCATACGGATATTTTCTTGCTATTAACTGAAGAGTAGAAGTTAAGGCTGAATTGGGAGTCTATTTGAGCAAATTTTCCTATATGGGATACCCCTTATAGCTACAATCTAGAGCTTTATGTCAAACAAAGTAAGTTGAACTATCATCTCCTCTCTACATTGAAAAAGTTGCAAAAGAGTTCATACAATGATTTTATTTGCCTTTTTCTCAGTACATGAAATGTTCTTCAGCCAAATTGTGTTAATTTGTTGTCTCTTGATGGTCCTTGCAGATGGCGCCGAAAGTGCCGAAGAAAAAACTGCGTAGTAGCACCGTGGCTCATAAGTATAATTTGAGATCTCGGAATCAATCCAAAGACTCAACCAATAGCACGTACATAAGCGTAAATTCGAAATTGCCAAGTTGTTCCAGGAGAAGGAAGGCCGCACCCAGAAAAGCGCGGTCGGAATCAACTTCGATTGCCTGCATTATTTGCCTCGACACACAAGAACAGTCTTCAACTGAAAAAACCATGAGTTGTGGACATTCTTTCCACGAAGGTTGCATCAACATGTGGCTTAAGAATACGAACACGTGTCCGGTGTGTCGTGCCGTGATTGGTCCAAACCAATCTGCTCCACCAGAACGCGAAGAAATAGAACACATTTTTCTCAACACATTTGTCGCCATTTTCATGATGGGGTATCTTAATCAGGAATGAGATCTTTTTTGTGAATGTAAAAAGAAATCTATACATAATGATTAATTTATTATAAATTTATTTTCTTAGCTTTAATTTAATGAGTATGAAACATTCCTCATTGAAGAATAAAAATGAAAATTTCAACTGACTTGATTCGATGCGTTTTGACCCTTAGCATTATAGAACATTGATGCTGATATCATATTTTTCAGTCTTTTTCGGAAGTCAATTTTTCAATTATTATTTGTTTTACTTTTTAGTTTAAAACCATTTGGAAAGGAATTTAATTCCACTTTAAAATACAAGCAGCACTGTGACACAGTCTTGAAATACAATCCAAAGCAAATTTTATTGATCAAAATAAAAATTCCTTTTTATCATTTTGAAAATAATAAAAAAGCACTAAATATAAAAATGGCAAATTAGGATACAGTGGAACTTCGGCAACTCGACAACCTCAGTACGCCGACATTTACTTTTCAAATGATTGGTCTGGTGCAAATTTCAATTGGTGCAAACCTCTCAACTTGACACACATTTACAAGAACCTCTATAGCTCGACATCCACTTACTGTTTTGTTCACTTTTTGCAACCGATATTCTTTTCACGTTAACCATTTCTGAAAATTCTGCTGTTTATGGGTCAGTCAATTCATTGCTTTCCAGAAAAAGATCTTTTTGAGAATAGTACCCACAGGAGACAACCACCACACTTTGTGCTACTCTTGCAGTCTCAGGGCTAGGAAGGGGTTGAAGAAATTTGTGCCAGGGCAGTCCAGAAAAGAAACAAGGCAGCACCGTTTTGACACTAATTTTTCAAACAAGAGTGAGCAGGGCTATTTTCTTTGATAAAGAGCTGTTATCACTTTTCAAAACTCATAGTTGAACCATTCCACGTGACGGAACGGAACATTTGGAACAATTTTGTCAGTAGATTTTGTTCCATAAAAATACAAATTAAACAAGATAAGATTTTTTTTGTTTGTAGCAACAGCAAACATTTGTCATAAGAATTACTTAAAAAATTTAAAATTGATAATTTTTTAGAAAATGAATTATAAGCACTAAAATTCCTGTGACGGAATGGGACTCGTGAGGGTCCTGTTCCGTCACAGGCATTATATTGCAAATCAGTCAAGCAACGATCCAGCATGGGTATAGGCACAGAAAGTTTTTTTTGCGAACTTTTTTTTCATAAAATTAAATTATTTTAAAATCATTTGCTTAAAATTGATCACAGATGCCTTCTGTAATGTTACTTTGCAAAAGTAAAATCAAGTAAGGTCATATTTTGCTCAGATATCTTCAAAATATTCCATAAACAGGACGTTAAATAATTTAATGAATATGGCAACGGCGAACTATTTTAAGCCTAAAAGGTATGTAAACTATTCCAAGTAGGAGTTTTAAACTGATAAAAATTGTTTAAAAAAACATGGGCATAAATGGGTTAAAAGTAAAAAGAAGTTGTTCCCCATTAATTCACACCACTTTTAGAGTCTCTCTTTTCAACCTGAGCTTCATTTGAAACAGGGGCGGATACACACTTGAGGGACTTTCCACTGGTAATATTTCGATATTGAAGTTCAAAAAACGTAATTTTGGACGAGTTTATTGATTTCCGGATATTGGCCGCGAGAAATGCTTCGTAATTGAAGTCCGAAATCTTTCTGACCAATTTTTGCTAATCAATTTTTATAGTAAAAAATAGGGATCCCCCGACTAATCGGCAGTACTGATTAATCTGCCACTTTGCCGACTGTTAATAATAGCAAAATCGGGCCGATTAATCGGCCAAAAATACTTTTCAAATATTATTCTTTAACTAGCTGCCAGGGCAGCTAGATTAGCTTCCTGCGGCATGTTGATGCATAACGTCCCCCCTCTCTAACTTTTACCTCATTCTGAAGTTTTATTTGATATAATTTAATGTTCATTCGATTTCAAGACGTACCACGAACGTGGCCCGGCGTTGCACGGGCACTTCGTGCCCTGAAAGTAGTGAGGAAAATGTCAAGAAACTACTCCCCGCCAAGGCGGCTCGCTAACAGGCGCTTCACGCCTTTACTTTTTTCCTGTATAAAAAAAATCATTCGAATTATTGAGATGCTTCGCGCCTTCAAGATGGTGAGGAAAGTTTCAGTAAGTTCAGCTCAGGCGCGGATCCAGAGTGGGGTCATGGGGATCATGACCCCCCCCCCCCCTTAACCGACCAAATATAGCAAAAAATTGCATTTTTGGGACTTATTTTACGAAAAAACTGCCAAACCACCCCATTTTTGCACAAAAATTGCACTTTGACCCCCCCCCTTTCCGAAAATGACCCCCTCCTTAACCAGAAGCTGGATCCGCCCTTGGTTCAGCTCGCTCAAAGGAGAAAAAGCAGACATTGATACTCAGTTTTTAATATAAGTAGATGGCTCTTCAACAAATGAATGTTTCAAAATATTACAAGTAGCTAGCGATAAAAATACTATGTAAGTCGCCCGCTTATGAGTTTCGTGTTTGATTTAGTTAAGCCTTCATTCAAAATTCTCATTTTCATTTTTATTATTGTTTCATGGCATGGCAACCACGTTTTGCAATGCAAGAATGGATTTCATATTTAATCATTTATTAGGCTTAATCGCTTTAAACTTGACTACTTATTAATTGATATCTTCGCTAATTAAAATCGTATAATTATATAGATTGAAACTAATGAAGCTTGAAAAATTACCTATCTATCGGTACCTGGTTCGACTTTCAGTTCATTGGCGTTCAGGAGAAAGAAGCGTGACATAGAAAGATAGTTAGAAAGATACTCAGTTTTTAATATAAGTAGATGTATACCAGGGTGTAAAAAAAAATCAATAATTTTTTTAAAAAAAATAAAAAAATCGGATTTTTTTGATTTAAATCAGATTTTTTTTTATTTAAATCGGATTTTTTTTTATTTAAAAAAAAAAGTTAGAAACTTCAGTTATTAATTAATTTTTATTTGTGAGCAACTGACTTTTAAGTTTTTAAAAATACAAAAACACCTTTGAAGTAAAGCTTCACCAGTAAGAAACCCAGAAAAAAGTGTTCGGAGCCAATCTGAAAATAATCCTGTCTACTAGCTAGGATAAAAATCAAATGGGGCAGGAAGCTCAACCCAATCCTAACTTCATTCAGTCCCCCCCCCTCTTAATTTTCTTTTGTTTTGTAAAGCTGGAATATGTTCCATTTCAGCCACTAATAAAGACTGCCCCCCCCCCCCCCCAGTTACTAATGCAAGGCATGGAAAATTCATCTTCTGTTTGGTTTTTGTGTTTTCTTTTCACTGAAAGTATATCACACACATTCTATCTTGTCCCTCCCCCCCCTCAATTCACTCTTTACAACACCTGCCCTGCATCTGCATGTATTTTCTTTATTTCACATATTAGACAACAAATAGCACTATTTGTGCATACAGATTATTTGGACTGCAACCTTCCAGCATCTGTGGAGGGGGGATGAGTAGGATTACTTTTCCATTTAATAGATGGAAATCAAAGCTCTAAAAGAAAATGGTAAAAATAATGAAATCGGGATTGTCCAAGTGAATTTTTTAAGGATTAAAATAAAAAGTGATTTAAATCAATGATTTTTTTGAAAAAATCAATTGCTTTAAATCGCGATTTAAATCAATTGATTTAAATCATTGACACCCTGAACATTCACTAAAAAACTATGATGAATAATTTTATTAACAGTAATAATAATCCTCACACTTGATATAAAGTTTTTTTTTTTTTTTTAAGTTGCTACTAATTATTAAAAACACGAATTACAAGTACTCCTAACTTGGAGTGCTCACCACAGACTCACCTTCCCGCTTTTTTATTTTTTTTATGTCTAATTAACATAACTAACAATGTGTTAATAATCGTATTGACAACAATATGAAAATTGGTTCTACGAAATTTGATAAAATATTGAAATTATTTTGTGAAAATTAGGAAAATGGAAAAAATCTTCTCTCAGAAATAAATTACCTACTATTTCTAAACTTGGAGTTGTATAAGAGAGAAAAAACAGCGATGGTAAAATTGGTAGTAAAAAAACAATCATTCTTATCATTAATCAGCCGATTATCAACATCCGATTAATCGGAAATCAGCCAATTTGCTTATCGGTGCATCCCTCGTAAAAAGCAATACAATTGAAAAGTTTCTAGATCCGCATTTGACTTGATAATGAAAACGTGAAACCTCTATCTTTTTTAACGAAATAAGTTATACCTAGCTTTCAGTTGGATGATGGAAGGGAAGAAAAGAAAGAGGAGGAGAGAACATGAGGCCCGATAGGGTGTCCCTGACCTAGAGGTCAGCATATCAGCGCAGGTAAAGACTTGGGAATCGCCAGCTGCGGAGATTCACAGGTGAAGGGTGGGGGAGGAAGATTTAACCCTCCGAAAACTAGAGCTTACCTAAATAAAGACCCGAGTTTAACATGAGATTAAAACGCTTTGATTCTCCTCAAACAAGTACAATTGTTATTTACACTAAAGTGTAGTTTGTGTTCTCTTGAGAGAGATAAAATGATGTTTTGCCAAAAGATATTATAGATGAGCCGTTGAAAGCTAGAGTGGTGTAAATCATTTGGGGGGGGGGGGGGGGTGTATGATCACGAATTGCTATTTATCTCACTTGACCGACATCAAGCAGATTTGACGTCAAAAAACTTTTTTAGGGTAAAATTGCGTTTTCTCAGGAAAAACAGCCTTACAAATGAACTGAAATCACAAAACTTCCAGATTACTGATTCCCATCATTTAAGATGAATAAAAAGTTAATGTTCAACAACGGTTTGCAATATAAATATAATCTTTATGATGAGCATACGGGTGTAAATAGGTCATAACCGTATTCTGCCGAGCTACGCAAAAAGTATTTTTTTTATCGAAATTAGTTATGGTTAAGAGTTATTTCTTTGTCACTTATTTTACCTAAATATAATTTTTTGTGGTCATTTATATATAAATGGGAAATACTATTTGAAAAAATTCTGAAAAATTGCCTCTGAATCAAATACAGTCGCACCTGTTTATATCGAACCTGCCTATCTCAAAAACCTCTCTATGTCCAACTTTTTCAATTTCCCTGCTTTTACAGCATAAATTTAATGCTTTTTCTCCAAAACTTCTATATCTCGAATTTTCACGACTCACATTTTTGAATTTCATCTCCAGCCACCTTTATCAATGGTATAACTTGGAGACAAAAATCATCTTCTACACAATTATTCAAAGACTATGTTCGTACTTAAAGGTATGCATTAAATTGCTATCGATATAGTCATCACAATTAGTAAAACGTGGTCTCACGACATGTCACAGTAAAATATTCAACAATATCAATGTAAAACAATCTAAGTATTTGACTTTGTTCCAATTGCTTAGTTTTGTAAATTTTATCACAACCTTTGTATCTCGAAGCCTCCGTATCTCGAATTTTTCTTCTGTCCCGTGAAATTCGAGATTGACAGGTTTGACTGTACAAGGAAGTGCAAAACTTTAAACTGCCATTTCTCATTTAAAAGTCAGCTGCATATACGACTTTTGCCCTTAGCACAGCAGTATTATCATTTTCTGCATCCTGCCATTTCTTTATTTATGGAAAAACTTCGTAATTATCTAATCGAAAAATCACCAGTGTAAAGGTGACGGGCTCGAATTTCA
>JAXGGA010021549.1:0-16402 GCA_038373865.1 Uloborus plumipes | reverse complement strand
GTAGGAAAAAGTAGGAAAAGTAGGACGAAAATGAACCCTGCATATAGCATACTAGCAGTACCCGCACGGCGATGCCCGTGCAATAAATGTAAAGGAAGTCAACTGAACAAAGTTAAATACACTCCAACCCTCTGAAGTTAAATTATTATATTCTTCAATTCAAATGTGCTCCACAACCTTTTAAATTTCACTAAAAGTCCTGTTAAAGTTAACGCAATTCGCCAAATAAATCAAAAAGACATCAAGTTCAGTAAGTAACAGAAAATATTAATTACTCAAATTTAGTCAATTTTGAAGGCTTAACTCTATACGCAAATTTAAACCACTGAAGAAAGAGCAGTTTGTCTGGAAAATGAACCTAGTGATTCAGTTTTGCGCATAGAGTTAAGCCCTGCAATTTGACTAAATTTGATTAATTAATATTTCTTGTTCTAATTAACAGACAGAAACGTGCTAAAACTTTTCTTTTTCAGAAAAAAACTCTTTCCAACGATGTATAATGTTATGGGGTGGGAGGAGGTTTTCCTCCCTCAATTATGCCGGTTACACCAAAACTGAGACTAATTAATTTAAAAATAACTAATTCGAAATTCAGAATTCAACCTTCGAAGTGCATTTCACGGGGATACGTTCGAATTTTGTGCCAAGTTTCAGGTCTGTAGGTGCTGTGAGTTCTTCTAGCCATCGGTTACAAACATACATACAGATCCCGTCATCTTTATATGTATAGATGTTGTTATATTCAAAACCAAGTAATCCCATGTATAGCATGGTAAATGGCATACATTTTTCTTTGTTTTCATTGTTTGTTTCAATAGTTTTTCCCTCCCCTTTCACTGAGGATAGACTACAAATAAAGAGCAAAAAATGTGAAAAAAACAAGGAGAAAATATCAAATACTTTTTTGACTACGTTAAAAATTCAGTTTTTAAGGTGCAAACCTGTAAGATTTCATACAATTTGTGTGTCAAAGTTCCTGACTAAATGCTATGCATTGAAAATTCAATTGGACAACAGCACACTAAGATCCAGATACAAGCATGCAGAACATCAAAGTAGAGATATAATGCCTGATCTTCAATGTTTTGATCTAATCATTCTTTTGTTTTCACCCTTCACTTTTAGAAACAGTGTGACTCTAACCTAAGACATTTTAAACTTTGAGGATTTGTAATGCTCTTCGTACTGACTAAAAAACTTCATTTCTTATAAAAAAGAAAAAAAAGTTAGAAATTCCCCTTTTGATGGCTTTTGGTAATTTATTTTTATTACAAAAGATTCACCTATGTTCTTAAATAATCAATGTTGAGTTTCTTTCTTTTCTCTAATACAGTGCTAAAATATTTTAAACTTTTAAAATTTGTGCAATTGTTTAAAAAACAAAAAAAAGGAAATTGCTTTTTGGTTTGTTGGGTCGAGGACCCCTCAGTGGTGTGGATCCCTTGCACCCTGGGGTATAGAGCTATGCAGATCTGTGCATGCTTCTGGTCTAGATCAAAGAGGAGGAGCTGTCTTCAAGGTCCCATTCAACCAGTAAAACCACCTATAAAGCCCCCCTTCCCCCTTTGGTGTGGGAAGTTGTAGTTATGAATCCAATATGTAACATAATTAGATTTTAAGAAGGAGAGCATAAGAGATACTTCCCAAGGTCACATAGACATTGAAACTTTTTAATCTACATCATGAAACAAAATGTTTTATCATTTTCTGAAGCAGGAAGAGGCATCAAAGTAAAAAGAATGGAAAAACGTGCACAAATTCCACTCAGACTCTTGGGCTGAAAACTGACAGCAAATTGTAAATAATTTAAAGCAATGCAAGTTCAAACTTTATAAAGGGATTTTATACATGATTTAATCCCTCATTTTTTAAAAAAAAATATTTAATGAAGGGTCACATATTGTTACAAGTTTTTTCAAATCAATAGCATCTTCAAAATTTCTGTGAGCAAGACTTATTTTTGCAAGCTGTTCGAAGCACCTTATTTCTGTAACTCAAAACCAGACTAACGCAAGTCATATTATTACAACTTTGCAGGAGAACTTAAAAACCTTTGCCTGATTCATACAATAGTTGGGATTCGGCATTTGCACTCTTATAACACAGGTAATCTCTACTAATAATAAAGCTGAAGGTTTGTTTTCTTTCTGTCCTTCTGTCTGTTACGCGCAGAGCGCCCAAACCGTTCGGTCGATTTTCATGCCACTTGGTACAAAATTAGTTTGTAGCATGTAGTTTTGCACCTCGAAGCGATTTTTCGAACATTCCATTTCGTTCTTTTTCTATTCGAATTCTTAGCGGAAATTCGATAAAACAGGGAAGAAATATTTCATACACATTTTCAAGTCTTATATCATTCGAAAGCTTGAAATTTTCTGCACAAAATGAAGTTTTTTCGAAGTTTCTACGATCATCAGGAGAGCTGTAACAATTGTTTTTAGAATCCCGGAATTCAAGGCTTACCTTCAGTAAAGCAAGCCAAACGATTCTAAAATGGTTCAGCTCGATAATAAAATTTGTTTGAAAAGAGAGATGAAAAGAATTATTTTATCAACGGAAATCAACTTTTCATGTTGTTACCATGGTTACGTGTTCATACCTATTTTTGTTTCGTTCTTTTTCCAGCGTTGCCAGACGTAGTATTTTTGATACTACGGTAATATTTTTTCGGCCCAAATAAGGAGCGTAGTATTTTTCCAGCAACCCTGTTTCCAATATACTAATGACTTAATTAAAAGATTTGGCGGATTTTTTTTTTTCATTTCATAGATTTTGCAGTTCAGCAACATTGATTTTGGCAACGTTTGGAAGCAGTAGTATTTTGTAATATTTTTTTTAGAGGAGGCGTAGTATTTTTTTGTTTCAATTCTCTGGCAACCCTGTCTTTTCCGGGTGAAAATGCTTTGGGACCTTACTTGGCGCGTTTTTGCGTGTCTCGCGTGAAAGCTCCGAGAGAAACTACGCAAAATAGCCAGGATTACCACGCTTGGCGCGCCTATCACCCATTTAGCGAGAAAAGGGTACCTAAAGCACAGATTAACCATATATCGTATCAATTGCGTTATTGCATAGATCGTTTTGTTTTTAAAGCAAGGAAATAAAACTTTCTTCTTCTTTTAAACTTTGTAAGATTTCTGTTGGTTTCTGTGAGCAACAAAATTGTTCTTATTTTCTCTTTTGGCTTATTTTTGTGCATCTCCCCTTGGGGTTGCATTCTAATGTTCGAAGGGGGTGTTTTACCCCTTTTATGGAGTAAATCAGTATTCATTTCAATGCAGACAAAAGTGATATGAATTGGCCCGATCACTTGGCAATATATCGACAAGCTTTTGGGTGTCAAGTAGTTGCCGCCAATTTGGCGACATATCGCCAAGTTAGCGAAAAAATTGTTTTTTTTATTTGGACTCAATTTGGCGCTATTGGCGATATTTTGCAAAATATCCACTGAATGATGTTAAAATCGGTGATATTTAGGAGATTAATCATTGTAAAACTTTTTTTTGCATTGTTTCGTGACAAACTGGGGATATAAATATTTGAACTGTTATCTTGCTCACTCCAAGCACTATTTTAGCAATTAAGGCATCTACTAAGAAATTTACACGTAAAATTAAGTAGCGTGGGGTCCATACCAGATTTTTATATTATACTTTGAAGGAAATATAGTTGAATTGCAACTAAAATAGAGCATTTTTTCTGCTGTATCAATTATTTTACAAATGAAATTTTAATTTTATACCACGGGCAAAGCCGTGCGGGTACCGCTAGTGTATTATAAAGGAAATTTGCTTTGTAGAATATCATCATGGCTCAATGCCAAACAGGATTCAACATACGATGCAGTAATTAACCTGCAAATCTTCATTTTTGAACTTACAATAGTCTGGCCCTGAGATAATTTTTTTTTGTTTGTTTACAACATTTATTTTTTTGATGAAAACCTCTATTGAAATCCTGCTGAAATGAAGAATTAGGATAAATATTTTCCTTGTTTCACTGAAATGATGGTATTGTAATTAGCTCCATGTTGTATTGGAATTAGATTAAATAAAAATATCTTTTGCAGCAAGTTTTGTCTAAGTATTTAAAAACTTCCAAAAGGTTTTAAGGGCTTTGCTATTTCTGTTAATTTTTAATGCTTGTCGCTTGCACAGAATGCTTGTAGTAGCAGTTACAGAAAAATCGACAATGAATATAAATGACTTTATTCAAAATAACATTTCAATTTGATAAAAATAAAACTTAAAAATTGAAAAACAGGAAAGATTGATATAAATAGTTGATTTATCAGGGAAAATTGTGAAACAACTGCATAACAGCATTCAAAAGAACTCTAAAATCCATTTTTTAAATTTTTCAACAATTAATAAAAAGAGCATTTTATTAATTGCTGATTGAGATTAAAACACAATTTGGCACAAATATGATCTTTAACAACAATTACATTAAAATAAAAAAGATATAAAAAAAAAAAAAAAAAAAACTCAAGTAAATGCAAGATATACAGTTGATATCAAAAAAATAAGTGGCTGTAAGGGTTTCGGGATACACTTTATATCATAACAGCTGATTTTGAAATTGCCTGTAAATAAAGAAAACAAAAACATTAAAATACACATTTAAAAAGGCCTTCACATAAATGTCATGCTTTCTTGTTAAAGTAAAAAACATGGAAAGCTTTGTTGATGAATTGTTAAAATATCTCTAAAAAAAGTCAAAGCTAAGCTGAATAATCAAATAAATATTGAAGAATGGAAATTTAAAAGTAGGGTTTTGTGATGGAAAATATGTGTCTGTCATTCTGTTTACCCATACATTTATATGAATTAACAAGAAAAGTCAAACAAGATAATTTAGCAGCACTTCAAACTATGTTAAACTATTTGAATATACAACATACAAGGGCAAGAAAAAAAGAAGATAGGTGAATAAAAATTTAGAAAGAAATTGCAAATCAGATAAAAGAATTATAACAGCTATGAGGAGATAGAAACATTGTTGCTTCTTTGTCAGTGGGTGGGAGCAATAACAAAGCCAACTGAACAGATTTTGAAATGCATCCTGAATGAGCAAAAGTCATTTAGTCAACATAATTATAAAATTAGAAACACACACAAAACAGAAAAAATAAGTTTAGAAGAATAAAACATTTTAACTGCATATTAAAGTCAGTAGATTAAGTGAACTTTATTATTAAAAACCAAAATTAAGTAACAAATTCCAAACATTTAAAAGGAAGACTAAAACTTCAAAAATTGATGAAAAGAAGTTGGAAAAGACTTGCTAAGTCACAATTTCCACCCTCCGAGGGTAGATACAAAAATTCAAAAGACGAAGTGATTGATTTGTATTATTTCCTCTTATTATACAGGGTGTCCACTCCTATCGTGGCCCAATAGCTAATTTCTAAACTATTACAGATAAGCATATAGTTTATATCATTTAGGAAAAAATCTCTTAACTTACGAAAGGAATTTGGGTCTAGGATTTTTTTTTTCAAAAAATCAATTTTGAAAGAGTTACGAAATTTAAATGTTTACACAGCTTCCCAGTCGTATCAATCATATTTAGTAAAATATTCTTGACACTGTAACGTTTAAAAATAAGAAACAATCACTCTTCTACAACAAACTTCTACTCTTCTTTATGACGTTTTGAAAAATCAAAAACAACTCTTCTACCACAAAAATTGACCGAGTTCTGACCTTTTGAAAAATTAAGCTTTTGAAGGTTTTCATGACGTCATCGTGAGATCGCTTAAGGGACCGTATGCAAATTGAGAAAGTGTGTTGACTGGTGTAAATTTGTTTCGATTCTTTACATCAGGGGCATTATTAATGTCTGAAAAGACTTAATCAGAACAAATTACAAGTTAATCAATAACTATCAGTGATTGGCTTTCTTAATGGTGATTAGGGTAATTGAAGGTTACTGATGGAATACATGTTATTGCGTGATTGAACGTGACTAATAGAATGAGCATGATCGATACAATGAGCGTGAATGATGATTGGACGTGGTTGATTTAATGAATGTGATTGCGTGATTGAACGTAACACATGAAATGAACGTGATTGATGCAATGAAAGTGAATGCGTGATTGAAGGTGATTGATGTAATGAACTTAATTGCGTGGTTGAACGTGACTTATGGAATGAACGTGACTGATGGAGTGAACGTGATTGATGGACGAACGTAATTGATGGAACGAACGTGATTGATGGACGAACGTAATTGATGGAACGAACGTGATTGATGGAACGAACATGATTGAGTGATTGAACGTGACTAATGAAATGAATGTGATTGATGTAATGAACATTTTTGCATGTTTGAATGTGGCAGAGAGAATGAACGTAAATAAGTGATTGAATGTGATTTATCTATTAAACGTGAATGACTGATTTAATAAAGCTGATTTGATGAAGATTATTAAAATGATCGTGACTGATATCATAAAAGTTGGAGGGGAGGAGCAGCATTGAACCTGTAAAACTAGACGCAGGATTTTTTTTATGAAAAAGAACAATGTACACTAAAGAAACAGGATTCTACTCAGAACAGTTCCATGAAACTAGCAAAGCAAATACCACAAACGATATACCAACAGCTTGGTTGCAACATTCAGAGACAATAATAAGTGCTATCAGTACATGGCCCCTGACTTTGCCATAGCCCTAAAGGGGTTTAACATGTTTCCCTAGTTTAACATGTTTCTGAGTAAAATACAACTGCATAATAATAATGATCATTTTTCTATTCTACTGTTTAAAATGTGATCAGAATTTTAGATTTCTACTAAATTATAACAATATATGTAAAACATAAATTCAAAAATCCACATAGGTGAAATGTAATATAATCATTCAAAAATTAATGAAATTCCAAACTTACTGCTTGTTCATCACATCGCCAACAGTCATAATCAGTTGCCATAGCAATGGTTGCATAACAAAGACCCAACTCATTTGCTAATACTACCTAAAGAAAATTAATAAAAATAAATAGCAACTCAAACATAATTTTTCTAAATTTTAAAAAACAAAACCAATTTTAATTATTTCCATTCAAAGTAACGATGAAACATTAAAAGAAAAAGTAACAATTAAAACAGCTGGCAATTTTATGTTTTATTTCAAGGGTATGCCGACCAACGTAACACACAAAAAAAAAAAAAGTCAATTGGTGGACTCTTCAAACCTGCGCAATATAAAAATTCCCTTTATTTCTCGAACACACCTCGTATCTGTCACTTTTAACAAACAAAGTAGAATACATCCTCTTCACCCCAAGGAATAAAATATAGATTTCATTTGGGATACTAGGCAATTTTTCCTAGACTAGCAGTAGACCTAAAAGGTATTATGCGGGAAGAAAAGTAAAGGGTCGTCTGAAAATTTTAGGGAAGCGTCGAAATGCATTAAGGTGTAAAACAATGCCCATTATACTTACTTTGCTTATTAGGTATTGTGTAAATAGATGTAGGATGCAAGGATGGAGTAAACAGCACAAGTACAAATAGAAAGAACTCAACTTTGATGTACGAGCGTTAAGACAAATGTTTGAAATAAAGAGAAAAGAAAGGGGGCTTAGCAGAACTAAGCAGACCAGAGGTCTGTTATAGGAGTGCTTACTATCATCAAGTTATTGCATCAGTACAACATGGACAAAATACAGATAAACACACTATGCACAGAAAATTGCTTTTAAGTATTTTGCTGTGTTTCAACCTATTTAGAAAATAAATATTTATCCTATGATAAAAAATTGCTCACATCACAGATTTTGATGTGTGCTATTTTGTTAAAAAAATAAAAAAACCTAAAATTCCATTATTCATATGTATAAAATTTTATCAATTTGTTTTTTGGACAGCACCTATAAAGAGAAAGTGTTATAATAATGATTAAGCAGCATTCCCCCTCTCAAATGATGGTTAATGGGGGAAAATACTTTAAGTGTAGTTTTGCCTAAATGAAAAGTTATTTCAATATTTTGACGATTTAAAATTTGTCATTAAGACAAAATCTGAATTTAGCACAAAAGTGATTTTGAATCTTTTAAAGAAAAATACAACCATCTGGCAGGAAAAAAACTTGAAGACTTTGTTCTTTAAAATAGAAGAAATAAAAGATACTAACTTCAGGAACTGTTGACATTCCAATGATATCACAATTCCACGATCGATACAGATGACTTTCTGCTTTGGTGGAAAAGCGTGGGCCTTCTATGACAACAATAGTACCAGCTTTGTGATGATGAATACCTAATTTTTCAGTGACATCAATTAAGACCTAAAAAATAAAAGGCGATTAAATAGTCTATTTAAAAATAAAATATACAGAGCAAGCATTTTTGTTAGAAATATGTATTTCTAAGGGCAGATGAACTGATTTTAGAAGCTTAATGTGTAGGACCACCGCGGACAGCGATGCACGCAGAAACACGTCTAGGCATGGAGTCAATAAGCCTGCGGATGGTGTTCTGAGGGATGGCACTCCATTCCCTTTCAACCATTTGCCACAGTTCGTCCTCTGAACGAGGCAGTGACAGGTTCTGCAAACGGCGTCCAATCACGTCCCACACATGTTCGATTGGTGACAAGTCAGGAGAGTATGGTGGCCAGGAAAGCATCTGTACACCTCGTAGAGCATGTTGGCTGATTCGAGCACTGTGAGGCCGGGCGTTATCCTGTTGAAAAATTGCATTTGGCAGACCCTGAAGATTGCCACCGGCTGCAGTACATTATCTACATATCGTTGGGCCGTCATAGTGCCCCGAATACGAACTAGAGGTGATACAGAATTGTATGCAATAGCGCGCCAAACCATTATGCCACGTTGTTGCGCTGTGGGGCGTTCCACAGTTATTGCCGGATTCGATCTTTCTCCACGTCGACGCCACACATGTATGCGATGACTATCGCTGGACAAACAGAAGCGGGATTCATCTGAGAACACTACGGTTTGCCATTCTGCCATCCACGTCGCTCTGGTCCGGCACCATTCCAAACGTTGGAGTCTGTGCTGTGAGGTCAATGGCAGTCTTCTTAGCGGGCGCCGTGATTGCAGGCCACGTGCAACCAGTCGACGGAAAATGGTTCTGGTCGACACAGGAACATCCAGAGTACCTTGCACGTGCTGCAGAATCGACGTACAAGTGACTTGCGGTTCCGCCACAGCTTGTCGGTGAATCCGTCGATCCAAGCGGTCTGACGTCACTCTGGCTGCACCTGCACCCCTCAATGTGGCTACATTTCCTCTTTCCAACCATCTCCGATACAGCCGATGCACAGTGCTTGCATCCATGTGGGTATCAGCTGCAATTTGACGTATGGACCAACCTCCCCTTCTCAGTCCGATCACCATACCCCTTGTAAAGTCGTCTATATGCTGGAAGTGTCTTCATTGAGGACGGCGTGGCATTTCCTCCTATCACACGTATCCTTGGAGACAAAAACCAAATTTCTCCGATAATTAGTCTGGCAGAAAAACCGACATGAACATAGCCCACTTCTCAACTTCATTCTCTTATATCTTACTTCACGTGCGTCGGAGAGCTGCGCATTTCATATCATTTGCATAACTCAGTGACGTGTGTATACGGTAAAATTTGCATGAATTTCTGACCACTCCTTCTTGGTGTTGCATTTTCAATGTCGAGCAGTGTATTTCTATTTCTCTTTTCTCGTTTAATCCACACAACTATGTGTTTAAAAAAATAGAGAGTCACCAAAACCTCATTCTCCTTCCCACCCTTATTTGACCTCACGATAGAAGACAGCCTTGTTTCATTATGAATTATATCATAATGGACTCGTTTTTTCTATCTATTGCCTTTTTATGGGAATGGAATAAGGAAATTATTCTCAAAAACACTGGAAAAGAAACAAGTTTTAAAAAAATACATCGCCCCTCCCCAGGGGGATTTAGTTAGGGAAGGGTTAAGCCAACTATTAAGGCAAATTTACAAATTGATATTTCAAAAAGTTTTTATTGAGAGAATGTAGTTTTCAATTTATTTCGGAGGGAACAGAGGTGGTCCACATCCACTCCCTTAGCAACTGCGGATCTAGCTTCTGGTTCTGTGAGAGGTCATTATCGAAAAGGTTTGGGGGGGATGCAATTTTAGGGCTGAAATGGAGGGTGGGCAAATTTATCAAAAAAAAAAAAAAAAAGGCCCCGAAATGCAATTTAAGGCTACCCCCATTATCCCTCCCCTCCGGATTCTCCAAGTGCCCCCCGCCCCTACGGAGCAAAATGTCTGAAAGAACCAGTGAAACAGAAAGTGGCCTTATTATTCCACCGAAACTTCATATTGAATTGGGCCTTTTCAGAAAATTTGCTAAGATTTAATTATTTTCAACATTAAACGCACAAAACTTGCAAAATGCTGCAGACACGTGTTTCGTCGTTACAAGGAACGCATTTTCCAATACACAAAATATGATCTTAGGCATTGAAAAAAGCTTTCCTTGCGACGCCGAAACACGTGTCTGCAGCATTTTGCAATTTTTGAACATTCAACATTGAAAATAATTAATTTACCTTTCTACATTTAGGTATGTGTTTCTTTGAAAAGACTATTGATTGGGGCATTATTTCAATACTTTAAACAACAGTTTTCGTGCATTAGGTAGTGCAAAGCTTAAAGAAGGTGTTTTCCAAAGCCTCTCGCTGGCCAAGTGATCAAATGCTTATGGACTGTAGCTTGACATTTCCAAAATATATAAAAATATTAATGTTAACATTTGTAATTCAGATTATGCTTTTCGCAATCACGAATTGCGATAGGTGTGTGTGAAGTTTATGTGTGTGGGTGTGTTGGTATATGTGTGTGGGGGGGGGGAGGGGGGGGTGTCTGTGTAAGACCGTGAACACCGCCGCCCTGAGGAGCTGAAATCCAGAAACAGAGGAGAGGTGCCGCACCTGCAGGGGCGGGTGGAAGTTGGTGGTCACAGAGGCACCCAGTCAAAACTCAAAGGAAGCGAACTGCGGTCAAATGAGTAAATAAAGAGCAATTCGTTGATTGTTATGAAAAAAAAAAAAAAAAAAATCCTGATGCCAAATCTTGAAAGAAATAATCGGTTGCGAAGTTTTTGATAATTGTTTTAAGAATTAACCATTCATGTGAATACATACATTTATTTCCAACTTCAAATGTATATCGCAATAAAAATATTTTTGAAAAAAAAATTGAACCGACTTCGGAACTTCACTCAGCAAATGCTCTAAAAAGTAAAAAATAATTTTATTCTTTGAACACCATCGATACTACATTTAAACATAAGTTTTGAAGTCGGTGCAAAAAAGCTAAACAGAATCATTCGAAACTATAAATATAAATTTAAATGAATCCATGTTCTTTATTCGCATTCGCATTCATTGAAAAATACATATTTATGTAATGGTACAAATATTCAGCTCTCAATTTTCAATGATTTCTCTAAAAATGTTGGCAAAATACAGTAAGCATCATTTTACCTATAGTTTTTGCGCCGACTTCAAAACTTATGTTTAAATGTAGTATCGATGGTGTTCAAAGAATAAAATTATTTTTTACTTTTTAGAGCATTTGCTGAGTGAAGTTCCGAAGTCGGTTCAATTTTTTTTTCAAAAATATTTTTATTTTATTCTTTTTAGTGTAAAGGTACATATGAAATAAGGTAATGTTTCCATTGCAAAACTTCACCTAATTTTCTTAAGTAAATGCTTCATAAAATAAACTATGTAAGAAAAAAAAAAAGAAAGAAAGTATCAACGCGTCTAAAATTTTAAACGATTGACACTAAAAAATAATCCTTGTTATTCTCTGGTATTTATTTGTGTACTAGTTCAATTAAAGGCTAAATATTAACGGTTTTTCAACTAATTTATATTTCAAAACAACACTAGATTCTCGCAGTTTATAAAATTTCACGACGTATTACATACGTGGCCCGCTAATGAGTTTCATGTTTGCTTCAGTTAAGCCTTCATTAAAAAATTTCATGATCATTATAATAACTGTTTCATATCAATCACGTTCTGTAACAATGAATTTCATATTTAATCATTTAGGACAAATCGCTTTAAATTTGAGCAAAAATTTGGAGATTTTCCTCACTTTCTTCAGAATTCCTTTATCAAACCTTATGTAAATTAAGACTAATAAAACCTGAAATATTACGAATCAATCAGTACCTGGTACGACTTTCAGTTCGTTGGAGTTCAGGAAAAAAAAGCAGGACATAGAAAGATACTCGGTTTAAAATTTTCAAAAAGACCATAGAAAGTAATTTCATTATGCAATCCAGAGAAGCCTGGCGTTCAAAATGGTCATTATTACGATTACTGTGATCCCAATTTCTTTTTCGAAAGATTTCTGCAGGTTCCCGTTATCGACCCCGGACCACGAGAGGATGGGACCAATCGGAAAGAAAGACCTTTCTAACAAAAAAAGAATTTTTGAAATTGGTCCAGGCGTCTTCGAGTAATCTTGTAACATACCGAAAAAAAAAATTTCTCCGACGAATTGTATAACCTCCTCCTTTGTTGAAGTCGGTTAAAAATATGTGGATGATGGAGAAAAACTGTTTTAGATTTGAATTCAGCCCATCACTTTTCTCTAAGATCAGATATTTTTCATCATGAGGCAAAACAAAGAAAAAGAAATCTGGATTTGTATTGTCACTATGTGCAGCTTTAATTACTTACGATTCTTGATTGTACACTCATGAAGTATCTCTCATGGAAAAGGTTGTTGACAATTCAAATTAAAATGCCAAATCCCAGATCCCGTAGCACAAATCGTTGTTCAAACGGATATTATAGAATTTTTTAAACAAAAGTTTAATAGTTTATATCATTGGAAAATTGGCTTTCAAGCATGATAGGATAAAAATGCAGCGGATCGTTTCATTTTCGGAAATGATTTAAGATGTGAGCAAAATCACACTGTTACTCATCAGAGGTGGCGCTAGGACTTGCCCGACGGGGGGTTAAGCTTGCCCGACAGGGGGGCACCGATGTAGTTTTAAAATGTATCCCCCCCTCCGTCCCCAGTCTTTTAATTTTTTTGATGCATAAGTAAAAAAAGTATTCATTTTTACCGTAAAGCTAAAATTAAAACCAGAAAACTAAAAAATGAGCATTGAAACTAAATAAAAGCATAATAATGTGCTTTATACAATTTTTATTTTCCGAAAGAATTTCAGGTACCTAAAACAAAAATGCTAATAAGTAAAGAACGCGAAAATTTTGAAAACAGGCTAGTTCTATGAATGCAGGGCCTCCGCTCCCACTTACCCCGTAGTTCTTAGGCGGCTGGTGAGGGTGAACCTACAAAGGAGGGGGGGGGGGGTCAAAAGAAATGTTTGTGGGGAGGGGAGGTGTGAAGTCCGCCCCTCCAGAAGTTTTTTTTTTTCTTTTTTTTTTTTTGTAAAATTGGGTTATATTATTGTATTTTAACATTACTGATTAAATGACCTCTAAAAAATACAGAATATAGTCAGAAAACTCAACCAGGCCATATATGACTCATTCCCCCTTACGGTTCAAAATTCCATTTTTATGAAATAACTTGAAATAAGTTGGAATTTTCAGCTTGTTATTGGCATTTTCTTCTTTTATTTTTATGAAATAAATCGTTTTTCAATCGATCATTACTTTTTAACCATGGAAAATGAGGTTATACTTTACTGTTAGAAGTGAGGAGGCCCCCCTTGCCCCCCTGTACGAGCCGCCTATTTTCTTAAGAGTTATGATATTAAAATGAAAAGCAAATATGAGGAATTTTTATGCTGAAATACAAGATAATTATGTAGACTTGAAAGAAATTCATAGTTCAGCTACAAAAACTGCAAAAGTTGGTAACTATGCATTTTAAACTTATATCAGAGAAAGTTATAAAGTGGCATGTATGTAGCTCTAATTTTTGTAATTTGAAAGAAAGAATGGAAATAGCTTGATTCAGATAATATTGGAATTATTACTGAGTATGAAGTGATAACAATTCTCTCTCAGCCAAGTTTAAATAAATGCTGTCATGTATAGTGTTTTACACTTCATTTTTTCGATATATAATGTTTGTTAAGTTATCAAAATTGATCTTAATCAAGTATATTATGTTCGTTTGACATTACTTTATAGGAATGTTGGATAGAAGGTTGCATATTAAATTAATTAAGACAAAAATAAAAATCAGCATTCTTAATTCTTTTTTAAACATAGAAATCCTCCCCCCCCCCTTTGCCTTTTCCTTTTTCAACAAGCAAAGAAACAATTAATCTAAAAAAACCCAATAAAACCCTAAAAACCCAATAAAACCCGCCCGGGTTGGGTTTTTTGAAAAAACCCGGGTTTTTTGCAACCCTGCCTTCAATTAGCACAAAAAGGAAGAAGTCTTGAAATGAATTCAACAGCCCTCAAGGCAGATTCCAAAGTTTCCGGCTACATAGACGGACCCCCAAAAACATAACGCTTATTATAAACAGTTCTACATTTAATGTGGACACGGACCCCTGGCGACGTATTCCAGATTTGCTCTACCACCACAATTGGCGGCAATCTTTAGCATCGTAAAGATAGTCCTAAACATGCCTTGAAATTAAAACGAGTTCAGAAATCGCCAAGAAAGACATATCCTCGCCAATGGGCTCAGACTATGCAATTATATGCAGATCGCTCCTACGGGAGGGCTTTTCGAATTGTAGGGGAACAGAATTAAGTTCTTCTAACCATGATACTTACTTTACGTAGAAATCTTTTTCAGCGGAGATTAAAATCACTGTTATTTATTACAAGCATTTTTTTCTCAATTTCTAATTTTATAAAATTAATTACCAACTAGAAAACTGCAACATTAATTTAGTGTTATTTAGATCATTGTTACTTCTTAATTACAAGTATTTAAGGCAACTGGATTTGTGATTAGACAATTTCTTCTACTATCCCAGCAAAACAACCTGTTTGCTGAGAAAATTACTAAACCTGATACAAACCACACAAAAAATATAATGAATGAACCAAAAAGTAGCAACAGAGGAATTGGTGCTTAGTATGAAACCCAATTCCCCTGCTGTATACTATTTAGTAATAAAATGAACATTCATTACTTCTCTGCACTCTTTTTCAGCTGGAATAAAGGATCTGCAAAACCAAAGGAAGTATAACAAATATTTCAAAATATTAGACGGTGTATTAATAATTGAAGGATACTCACATATGAAAAATCCCCTACAACATTCAGCCATTAATTCCATACTTCATAAGCAAAAATAATATCACATCACTAGACTGAATACCAATGAGCAACATGAATGTTAGAATGAACCGAAAAGTACCAACAGAGGAATTGGTGTTAAATCTGACACCAAATCACCCTGCTGCATACTTTTCAGTAATTAAATGAACATTCATTACTTCTCTGCATGATTTTTCAACTGGAATAAAGGATCTGCAAAACCAAAGGAAGTATAACAAATATTTCAAGATATTAGACAGGGCATTAATAACTGAAGGATCAAGTAGTTAAAATAACATAGTTAAAATTTCTCAGGACATTCAGCCATTAATGCCACATACTTCATAAGCAAAAGTAATAGCACTTCACTAGACTGCGTATCAATGAGAAACATGAATGTTAGAATGAACCAAAAAGTACCAACAGAGGAATTGGTGTTTAATATGACACCAAATCACTCTGCTGAATACCATTCAGTAATAAAATAAACATTCATTACTTCCCCGCATGCTTTTTCATCGGGAATAAAGGATCTGCAAAATCCTGTATGTGTATAATAGACATTAGAACATTTATCATTCAATTCAAACACTGCATTCAAAATTAAATAGCCAACACTTCACAAGGCTGGAAACTAATATACACTAGAAAATGTGAGCATAAAAAGAGAATACAAAAAATATTTAAATGAACTTAAGCATCATTGTCTTGTTTATTAGACAAAGAGAATATGAATGAACCAACACATTTGAACAGAGAAACTAGTGTATGACGAATAATACTTTTCCTCTGTTGCTTGCACTTTTCCCACCCAGAGTAAATGAAAATGTGTATTAAACGTCTGCAGTTCAGACATCATACAATAAATAAATAAAAAAAAACAGCAAAAGGCAGTTGCAAATCACAAAATGCTTTTTAACTTCAAAGTTAATTCTGTTGCGATTCAAATTCTTTCAATGGGCCTGCATCTACCAGATGCGGGGTACTTACTTTCTAAAATAAATTCACCATAATTCTTACAAAAGAACATTTATTGACAACGGACGACATGAAAAACACACAGACCACAGATTACACAAACATCCTCGCTTATTCGAAACAATTCGTGTTCTCTCGTCAAAACCCTTTCGTCAGCGCGCAGGCGCACGGGCTGACGTCACAACTCCGCGACTCCGCCGCC
>JAXGGA010021548.1:0-16402 GCA_038373865.1 Uloborus plumipes | reverse complement strand
TAACTTTTTGACCAATGTTGCAGTGGTTTGTTTGCATCCCAACAAGAGTTGGTTGATTCAACAGTAAGTGTATGAACCTGGTACTTAAGAAAATTTGCAAAAGCTGCAGTGTTAGGTTTGTGGATGTGTGGAGTTCTTGTAAGCATGATTGAATTTCTAGGGATTGCCTCTATCTAAGTCAGCAGGGATCAAAACGGTTGCAGATTTGATTTTAACTGAACATACTAGTTTGAAATATTTAAAAAATAAACTTTGTTATTTAGTGTTATTGTTAATCATCAAAATTTAAATAGTGCATTTGTGTTTAGCTCATAATTTTTTTCTTTCTTTTTGTAGGTCAGTTTTAAGTTGATAGACCTTGGATATGCCAAGGAATTGGACACAGGAAGCCTGTGCACCTCCTTTGTTGGAACCTTGCAATACCTTGTGAGTGTGAACGTTCACGTTCATAATGATAAACTTCAATTTTTTTCTCTTAATGCTCTGCAATTTTTTTTACTACCAATATGTTTCTTTGCTGACCATTTATTATTCCTGTGTAAAATATTTTAAAACATGATAATTTCTATCTTATTTGTCTTAATTTGACTTGCTAATCCTTGTTAAAATGATGTTAGAAATTTTATTTCCAATTACTTTTCATGATCTCAGGATTCTTGGTATCATCATGTCCAAAATAAATCTGAATTGTTGTGTGTGTGTTTGCATGTTTTTATTACTTTATTTTTTAGCATAATTATAACAATCACTTAAAAGCAACTGTTATTTAAACTATACAAAATTTCTAATGTCTGTTGCTATACTTGTTGTCTAATGTGATTCAATACAATTTTTGAAATCAATATTGCATACACTTATTTACAGCTCTGAGGAAGTTCTTCAGTGCAAGAAAAATGAAGCAGAAAATGAATAAACAAATAAATGTTATTAATTTTGGAAATGTAGAATTATCTGTAAATATGACATGATGTTTAACTCCAGAAGAATTAAGAAAAACTAGGTGACCCGTGCGGAATTCCGCAAAAAAAAAAAAAAAAAAAAAACTCTAAACTTAAAATTTAATACGACAATTTTTATTGGCTTCATTTGCACAACATCGCCATCTACTGCCGTCGTTCTGACAACTTTTCAAAGAGATCAAAGACACGTTCACTTTTACAACTACTACAAAAGTGATACCCTATATTAAAATCAAATACCCAAGGCTACTACTAAACTAAATACTAACGTCATCGCAAAACTACCATAGTATTTTGAAACAATAAAAGTTACAATTAAGGTTTACCGAGCTAAGCCTCGGCTTGAAATGTCGCATTTAAAATTGATTTGAACAACAATGGTATAACGATTTTAACAGTTGAGCAAAAAATTTAACTTTTTCAAACTTCAATCGCTTCTAAGTCGCTTAAACGTGGATTTTCGAGATTCTCGTTACGCGGCGCTAGCGGAGAAACGTTCTAAAGAATGCATTTTTTTAAATCTTTCGAATGAAATCAAAATGGAGACGATACGACAATTATTTCGCTAGATAGTCAATTTTGTGCCCAAAAATTGAAGTTCGAATAAAAAACGAACCGACACTTTTTAGAGGGTGGGTCTAATTTTTGTCAATAGCCCGCGGGATAAGCTTCAAAATCATAAATTTTCATGCAATTCGATAAAGAAATGAGCGAGTTTTGACCGGGTATAGGATTCGGCTTAGAGAAATAATATATGGAGATGACATAATGCTTTTTCTTTTACCTCATAGGCTCCTGAATTATTCATGTCTGAAAAATACTCCTGTACTGTAGACTTTTGGAGCTTGGGACTTTTGACTCACGAAGTCATCACTGGCATAAGGCCTTTCTTACCTGACAAATCTCCTGCAGAATGGTTAGTTGATTCGTTCTCCATTGCGCTGCCTTTCTTTTTCTTTTGTTTTTTGTGTGTGTAAAAAAATTTGATGTTGTAGGTAAAAGTTTCTTTTATTCTGTAACTAATCTCTTTCCTTAGAAAATGCAGTGGATTTTTTTTGCACCCATGATGTGTACATTGGGCTCTATCTACTAATATTCTTATTCATGTAACTTTTTTACTGTAATAGGATACCGATAATAAAAAAGAAAAAATCTACCCAAATTCGAGCTTATTTGGATGAAGATAAGAATATTGTATTCTCCAATGAAATTTCTCCTCAGCATCATATATCCAGGTATGACATCCAAAAATGATTGATAATTCGTATTCTTTGATGAAATAGCTGAGCTGTTCATGATTGTTTGTTGAATTAATTATTCACTCTTATCTCAAGTAGCTTTATATGGAATCAAACTCTTCCAAAATCATTCTTTTTGGAATGAAAGTGTGAAACACAATTTTTGTGAACAGTAAAAGATTTCAGAATGAAAAATATTACATGCAAAATAAACATTTAAAATCTCTTAGCTTTTCTTTGGGATCATCAGATCTTTCCTATTTAAAATTACAGAGAGGTATAAAACTAAAGCTACAATTATGATTGAAATGAAAGTAATGAAATATCTTAGAGTAAAACTGGAATAAAAAATGTTAAGTGAAAGTAAATCTAAGAAACAAATAATATTTTTGAGGAATTAGAGTAGTGTTGATACAGTTAATAATTATTCTGCTTTTCTGCTTGTATATCTTTTAATTTTTGAGGAAATAATTAAATTTAGAACACATATTTAGGGGGTTTGTTCCCCTGGTAATCATCTGGAAAACATTTTGTTGAATTTTGTCATTTTCATGAAATATCTTGGGAGTTGTACTAATATGAAAATTATTTCTTGAGGAAAAAGATTCATTTATGTGAAGTATTTTATTTTAAATATTGTAGGGTATTGAAGCAAGATATCGAACGCTGGCTTCAGATCATGCTTGAGTGGGATCCAAAGAAGAGAGGAAAGTGTAGAAATATGACAACATTTGAATTTTTGGAAAACATTCTCAACAAAAAGGTTTTTCTTTATTTTCACTACTTCAACCCTTTCAGCCTTGAGATTTCCGTTTTATTCACCAAAGCTTAGTAAAACAGGGTTAAAGCCATAATTTACTATCCGTGTGAGGGATTTCATGCATAGCAGTAACAATTCAATGATATTCCGTATTGCCACAAATTGCACCTAACTTTAGTTTGTAAAAAATCATAGGATATGTTGATTATTTTATACTCTTAGCTTTATTTTAAATCATGTTGTTTGGAAATCTTTTCTTAATTTAAAGAACTGTTATTTATTTCATTAGAAATTTTTATGCTGCATTTTAAGATTTCACAATCAAAGTTCTGCTAGCTTTTACATTAGGAATAAATGGTTGCTTGATGTTCATAATAATTTCAGCTGAAGTTTTTCTTTAACACTGAGTATTGCAGTGAATTAAAAATTAATCAGTTGTCATGTAGAAATTGAAAATGTAGGAAATTTGAAGAATTTTTCATCAGTTGCTAAAAGAGATAACATGACGGCTTGATTTTTAATTTCTACCATCCCAATGTTATTATTTTACTTTTTAACAAAGACTTTTAAAAATCTTAATTTTTAACAGTGTCCCTGAGTTATCCCTAAGTTAATTAGCTTAATAATGCTTTTGTATTTTTAAGCTCATTTTTGGTCGTTATGCAAAAGAAAAACTTGAAATATTTTTGCCTGAAAACATTCTTGGAAATCAAAGTACTGTGTATAGGTATTTAAAATGAAATCAATTCAAAAACAGAAATAAGTTATGTAATCAATTGTTATTGTGAAAATGAGCGATATGGGGATTATTAATCCTTTCCCTATGGAAAAAAAATAGTTATTGCAGTGTCATGCCAAGCAAGAATATCTCAAGTTCTCTGAAATATCTAATTGTTCTTGCTCTGGGCTGTAGAAGTTTGATGTTCTTTCGTAAAAATTTCTCCCTGCACCTTTGATGTCAGCCATCTGTTTTATCTCCTAATTTCAACATGCTTGTTGAATTTTATTTGCTCAAAAAAAAAAAAAAAAAAAAACCTATAAAAATGTATAAAATTTATTTTCTGTGAAAAAGCACAAGTCTCAAATTTCTAAAGTATTATTTTTCATCTTTAGTGTATGCAAGTATTCTGTGTGGACACATTTAGCCTTCTAAGTGTGTGCATAGATGAACTAAATTCAGTGGAAGATCTACAAAGGTACTTAGAACTCCTATCTGGTATTCCCGTGAATCGTCAGGAAATCATTTTGCCCCATGGATGTGCCGTAAGTCCTCAAGAAGGAATGAAGCAATTCCATACAGATTTGGTAAATTCCCAGTTTCTTTGTTTCAACCCATGGTTTAGCCCAACAATTTTCAATTTGAACATCTTTGTACAATGAACTCTCACTTATGCGCTGGCCAAAGGGACCAACAGAAAAAGGTGCATACGTGAGAGAGACGTATAAGTGAACAAGCCTATTTAAAGGACTAAAACGCAACACAGGTTCTAATGAGAGAATGAAAGAGAATGTTTCTATAGAAAAGGGACATATTACTGCGGTTTGGCACTTAATCTAACGTAACCACAATAATAAAGTGAAAACAAAAATTGTAGCATACCTAATTACAAACTGTTCCCTTTAAAACGATGCATAATAAATAATTGACCCTCTCCACACTCTAGCTCATGTGGAGAAAATGACTTCCGTAAGCAATAAATGGTGAAAGATTAAAGAAGAAAGTGAAGAAAAATGTTTATTTTTTATAGAAAATAAATTAAATTTTTTACATTTTAGTTAAAATTCGGCGCATAGGTGAAATATTTATCTTTAGAGCGACGTATAAATGAATGATATTATTATTTTGCTATGGAATGTGCTGGGACCATTCAAAATCGTCGTATAAGTGAAAAAGGCGCACAAATGAGGCGGAATATAAGTGAGAGTTCACTGTATTATCTCTTTAAATTTGGATCTTTTGCCATATGATAATATGACAGGTGTAAATTCTTCTAAAGTTTCTTTCTCAGCACTCCAGAGCTTTCACTCTTAGAAAAATAAATATGACTATGTATTCTGACTAGCGATGTGGAATGGGTAAATACCCAATGAGCAAGTAAATATTTTTTGGGTAAGAACCCAGAAAAATGTAAAAGGTGAATGATAGGTAACATTTTATCTAATTTTGATTAAAAAACAGAAAACTGATTCGTACACAAAGTTACCAGTCTATTCTCAGGTTAAAAATACCTGTTTTTTTTTTTGTATTATAATGCAGTATTAAAAATAATGAGCTAACACTGACATTGTACACGATTATTAATGTCTTGATATTTCATCACAGTAAAATGGAGAAATAAATAACTAAATAAAAATAAAGGGTAGTAAAGCATTTATTAAAGCTGAAATCATAGTATGGTGACTGAGTATTTATATTTAACTTGAAATTAAAGTTTAACATAAATAAATACAAAAGATTTTTAAAAAATATGATTAATCTTATACTCTACCAATTAATTTTACATAAAGATCCATGTCAAATGAAACATTAAATAAATTTTGACTTTATACTCCACATTTAATATTATTTGGGGAAAAAAAAAGAGTTAAAGTAACTTTTTTGGGGGGAATTCATATGCTTGGGCATTGGATTTTGTAACTTCCCATGACTTTACAGTTATAAGTTTAATTCTTCTTTCAGGGGTGATTGTGTTCCGGTATTTTACCGGATTTCCGGTATTTTTATGATTGATTCTGGTATTTTCATCTTCGAAAATACCGGAAATAAAATATTTTTAATTATGCTTTTATCTTCCCACCTCCGGATTTTTTTTTCTTTTTCGAATTTTCAATGATTTTACCGATAATTATTAATAATATTCATCAAATAGAAATGTTAAGATGAAAATTCTCATTTTTTTTTACCTTACTAAATTATTTTATTTGCATCCGATATGAGAATCAAATTGTTCTCACTTTTGAACTTTTGATGCTTATAGGAGACAAATAAATAAAATAAATGCAACAAAATGTAACAAATGCAACTTTCATTACTTTATAAATACTTTCGCACAACAAACAGTAATTCTGTTAGACTTTTGCTTTCTCCTTAAAATATTTTTTGGAGATAATTACTCATCACCAGCTCAAAAGTAACTTTATTACTCATTTACAATTTGTTTTAATGCATGTGCAATATTTTGACTAAAAATTATTTGAATATATGAAATGTGTTAGTTTATGAAAACAAATTAATTATGTATGTATAATTATAAAATTAGGTGCGTTTAAGTAATAGGGGCCTTGTTTTTAAAAAAAACACCCCCACTTTTTCTTTAAAACTTTCAGGTATTTTTTTATGAACTCACAATCACCCCTGTTCTTTGCATGAAGTTAATTTGCAATGCCATTTAGGATTTGTTTGATTGTTTCTTTTTCCTTCACGCAGCTTCGTGATTATGTCTCATGCATGTTCAGCATGCTGGAGTAAATCTTTTAAAATTTGAACTTTTAAGGCTGCTATAAAAACTCAAAATGTCTACAGTACTCTATTCTGCTCTCAAGTTAATCAAGAATTAGAGATAAGTCCTTAATAATACAAATCCGTTTTCCAGCTGCATTGGCATGTGTCATAGCTTCCTAAAATTCTTGGCATTTTTTCAAAAATTTACCTGAACTTTTTTTTGTTAAAAAATGAATGTAGGTCTTCTTTGTATTCAGCTTGAAATTTTCCAAGAAAACTTCAGACTGATTTCTTGTATATTCTGAGCATGAGTAGAAGAGATCAGCTTCCTCATTTTAACAGTCGGGAATAGCTTTGTTTTGTCTTTAGCAGGGCTGCGAAGTCAGAGGAAACCTGACCGATATGTATGAAGCTAAAAAATTATCTGAAATGTTCAAATATTTAACTTTTCTTTATGCTCAGTATAGAATATACTATATATATAAATGCAATATTATATTGGGTTATATTATAGTATAAGGGTATAACCCGTGTATAAACCTTTAAAAATAAATACTTAGGTATTTTACATCATTAATTCTGACAATGTTTTGATCCTTCATTTTCTTACATAGTCAGAAAAAGAGACAATATTCTTCCTTTTTGGAGGAAACAATTCTGCTCCCACAATGGCTGCCTTTCCCCCACTGCTGGAAAAAGTCATTCAAACACCTTACATCAAAATGAGTTATTTGGAGCAGCGAAAGCTCTGGCCACCTTGCATTCATTTTGTCCATCAGCAGTGTGCCCTCTTCAACTATCTGGTGCAGGCCTTCAAAGTCAACCTGTAAGTAGGTGTGTACACACTCATTCCAGCTCGAGTATTCCATATTATCTCTGCATTACAAAATTTTTTGAAATCCCCAGTTTTAAGTGCTCATGTGGAAAAGTGCTCTTGCTACCTTAATAGACTCTGGTTTGTCCAGATTGAGTAGAAATCAGAATTTTTTTTTTTGCTTGTGAAAATCTAACTGCAACTGTTCCTTGGAGAAATGCATAACACAATATCAGCCAAACCCAAGCTGAAAAAAAATTACTAATGCTGTCTATTCCAAGGGATATTATTTGAATAAGTTTTAAGCCGGGATCTTTAACATTGCGTCTATGGAATGTGGAAATAGTCGGCTTCAAAATGTCTTATTCGTATAAGCGGGGTATTCGTTTATCAGTTACCCAATTAAGCAGGCCAACAGTATGTACAAAATGCTGTAATGTAATTTACTTGTTGGTAGCAGACATTATAGTGTAATGTCTTTTTGTCAGTTTCATACACACACAAAGGAAAAATAAAAAACAAGGCACCTGTTGCTTTTGTTTATGGTATATGTATTTTATAAGAGTAGCTCTGCCAGAAATTACCTTTCTTGACGGGGTTTTAGTCATAACCGCCCTTAAATGTATGTAAAGTACCATATTAAGATTGACAGTACTGTCAGCCCCTCCCCCCCCCTCTTAATCGAATAATGTCGGTTCCAAGAAATACTATTCAATAAAGCGAGCAATTTGTTTAAGCCAGGATCTTTAACATTGTGTCTATGGCATGAGAAATATTCGTTTTCGGGATATTTTATTCGTATAAGCTGGGTATTCATTTATCCGTTACCCGATTAAGTGGGGCTGACAGTAACCAAGGGTTCTGCCTCATGTTTTAATCTCAAAATCTTGCCATTTGCTGCACCATTGTTTCATCAACAAAATCTCTGGGGGGGGGGATTAAATTACTAATTCAAAAATCAATCATAAATCACTAACCAGCCCCATCACTTTCAGTGTTGTCCAATCACTTTTTTAGTGAAATATATGATAATGAAATTTGTGAGCCTATTAAAAAGGGGCAATTAGATAACATAATGTCAAAAAAAGTTTAACAAGGTTGTAGCTGACTTTAGACTAAAATCGGGAGATATCTATCTGATTTTGCACACCCTGTCCAAAATAAGAATTTTCAGTAACACAAGCTCCAATAGTTGGAGCTTGCCAAATTATCAGTTTGGCAAGAATATTTAAAAATAAGAATTTTCTCTTCTCTTTTAAATATGCTTTTGTCAAAATTCTAACAATTAATCCATTCCTGAATGACAAAGTTTACCGGTACTTATCTCTAACTTATACTAATTTTCGAAACACAAACACAGGAACCATGGCTTTTAAGCAGACAGTCCAATTAAACTCTTACCTACTAGCAAGGCAGATGGGAGGGGGAAGGGGGCTTGCTAGTAGATAAAACAGCTTCTTTCAGGGGGAGGGCAGTACCTGAGTACTTTCATAATGTGATTGTTTTGAAAAAGATTTTGGTCATTCTTCACTCTTAAGTTTTTCTATTGAGAGATGAGGTACCTTGAAAACTGAATCACTCATAAAATATTTTCTACGTTGTATAATTCGTAAAAAACACTTATAATAGACAAAATGATGATGCAATAGATTCTGAAACATACTATTAAGCGCCAAGTCTAACATCTTTAGGAACCCCTGAATCCTTTTTTTCCCTCTCCCTGTAATTAAGTTAGATATTTTGAAATCGACTTGAATTGAATAACTGAATTCCTAATATCGTTGGTATTTTTTTCCAAAATTCTGTATGGTAAATTTCCTGTGATGCATCCTAGAGTGGAGTTTTATGTTACGGCCACAAAAAGGGTTATTCTAGTGAATGTTTACTTTATCTATTAAATTGAAAAGAATAGAACTATGTGCTTCTTTATGGATTATTTCCTTAGTTGGGTGTATTCTATAATAACTTCTAGAATTGACTATACGGATGGTTAGTAGACAATTGTTGTTTCTTACAGGATACAGTTGCTTGCGAAAACATCTGAACTTCATAAGAATGCAGCCAATATGGTTTTGGAAGCGAATAAGCTCTCGGCAAAGTGCACTTTATTTAGGAAGAGGTAAGTTTTTCTTAAAGCTCTTCTTGATCGATTGTATTTTTTTTATAAAATCAATTTAACTTAATGTTCTCATCTTTTTCAGTTTGGAGTATGATCTTAAGTGCTCAGAGAGCCAATTACATCAATGTAAAGGTGGTAAGTGCATTCACCTTCTTTCTGTTCCTATGTTTAGTAGCTGAATACAAAAGTACATTTTCGAAAATGTGACTCAATTTTATAAAAGTAATAATGATTGTATACAACATACCTTTGACAAAACTACCAGTAGCAAAAATTCTATTGTTCACAAACATTTTTATTACTTTCATTATAAAAAAAACATCAACTGGTATTTAGCACTTGCAGGTGTTTTTCGATAATGCTTTTATAATAAATTTTTACAAGGTGTAGTTGGCACTTTAATTTTTCAAATACCCGTGTTTGGTATAAAAAAGGTTCTTTTCATTTAAAATCCTAGTTCTAATTGGGGAGAATTTTTAAGAAGAATAGCTCACATTTTCAAAGCATGCTTCTCAAAAGAAAATTGTATGTGGAAATACTTTTCTTACGGAAAGCTTAGTTTTCAAGCTTTAGTGGTAAAAAAGTAGCCAATTTTCACGAGTAAACCTTAAGTTAAAAAATGAAAAGGATATTGAAAATTTCTTCTGTCATTTGTGAGTCTAAGCGGAAACTCATAATTTTGAATGAAACCTTTTTTAAAAGAATTATTTTAACTGTTGGTCTTTAATCACCCTGTGGTTGGGTGATCCCAGTGTTAATTGTAAATGGATGATACATCTCGGCAAGAACCACAGGGTCGTTAAGTGGGGCTTCCCTTAATTCTGGTTGTGCAGCATTTCTTTCTGATATTCTTTATCATCAAAGACTTTGGAACATCTCTGCTGATCTCTTTCTTTAGGAACTCGCATTTCTGTCGTTTACTGCCATATAAATTCTGAAGGAATCCTTAGCTCTAATGGTCAAACAGTAACATTTAACCAATGACTATTGTGGAAAAAATGCAATGTTTCTAATACAAATGTTGTACCACCGAAACCTTAGTTTCCTCCTTTGAGTGTGTTTCATTTCGTGAGATCTGTCAAGTGCAGGCATTTTTTATCAGAAGTAAATAAATAACATTTTTTAAAATAACACACCTTGCAAAATATTTTTAATTTTGGAATTATTTAATTCAGCTCTTAGGAAAAAAAGAAAAAAGATGACTGTTCAAAATGCTTTAAAATAGCTGCATAATGATTTGTATGTTACAATATGTGTCTTTTTTTAGTTCTGTCAGACATGATGTATCGATGGACTGAAAGTCTTAATAACTTAGAAAAAATTGAACTGCTGGTAAGTTAATTTGTTGAAGTGATGCTGCAGTCCTTTCCCTTGTGTACTGCAAGGTTTTTATCTTTGCTGGGGACTAAATGTTAGTGTTTATAAAATAAAGGTAGTAAAATCTCTATTTCCATTGGAGAAAAGTTTGAATTCTTTTTTGCTTGATAATCATTTTAATATTACTGGATTCCTTTGTAAAGTAGAGTGTGTGATATAAATTGTAAAACAAGAAGACATTCTGCTACAGTGCACAGGGCAGACGAGTAAACTAACTGGTATGGTGCCAATTCCACATTTTGGAGTAAAATAATAAATACACGTTGTAAAACTCAAAGGTAAAAAAATGATTTGAATTAAGATGTAGTGACAAGTAAGAATTCAACTCAAAAAACTTAATGATTTTCCCGTATCCTTTTATAACACAAAAACTGTAAGAAATGAAACTATCAAATTATTGCTGGAAACTTTTCCATGAACCCAAATCCCCTTCTTCAGGACATAAAACAAAGTCATACAAATCTGAAGAAATCTGAACTTGCCTTACATTCGTCCTTTTATAAACTGGGCGGATCATAAACTCTTCATTGTGCTGCATTCTTTCACTAAGAATGGAGAATACTTCAGAGTCTGTAAACTTTGCTAGTTTTCTGACTCAAGATTAGCTCAAAAGAGCGTTTAAGGCAGGGACGTCATTTCAAGTTTTTCTGGGGGGAGGGGGGGGGGGGCAAAGGGTCCAAACACAATGCAATTTCATCGGAAAACATCAAAAGCCACGCGCACTTATATGCAAATGCATTGATTTCAGAAAGTCAGGGGGGCGCAATTGACCCCCCCTAAGAAACTATTGCTGGTTTTAATAACAGTAATAGTTTTTTTTTTTTTTAATGGATGGATAAAAAACGTAGTAGTACAGTGGGTGGTGGGGTTGATTGAATGAGTGGTTCATTGTACTGGTCGCTTTAATGAATTAAACTGCCAAAAACAGAACAAGATCCCGTTTTGTTGTTTTAGACGCTGTGTTGAATCAAAAACTGTTTAGAACGAATTTGATTCATATGTATTTAAACTTTTAAAGTATGAAAATGTTGAAACTTGAAAACTATGTTTTTATTGTTGAGTATTTTTAAATGGAAATGTTTAATTTTTACTTTGCACTTTGGGGCAATGCAACAATAAAAACTTCAACTTTACATAACTACTCTTTGTAATATTTTGTTGCAAGAAAATTAATTTCAGGTTTTTGGATATATTAGAAGGAAATAAAAATATAAACAAAGGAAAGAAAAACTGAGAAGAGTTTTTATTTTATTTGTTTTTTGAGGAATGCTAAAAATAGCATGGTTTTTTGTGAGCAGAACTGAACATTTTTTGCATTTAAGTAGAATTATTGCATCCAAGAAAATTAGTAATGAACTAAAGAATATTGTCTGTTTTTTAGCAAAAAAAAGCCAGCATGTCAGAAGAGGCATTCCTTAACATCAACACTCAGAGCCTGGAACTTCAGCGATCCCCATATGCCAAATCTAAACAAACCAGTGTCTTAGAAGAAATGTGAGTAGAGACAAATTGATTAGTGTAATGTTCATTGTTTTTTATATTGAATCTAATAAAATAACTAGTTCACCACACTATTTTGACTATTAGTGAGGCAAAAGAAATTCCTTTTCGAAATTTTAAAGATCAGTTTGTAAGGTTTTACAGTAAAGATATTGTAATTGAAAGAGCTATATATTTACATCAAAGGAGGCATTCATCTACTTTAACTCATAAAGTATAGCTTGAAATGAGCAAAATAAAGAATTTATTTAAGTAGTATGCTATTTGATACTAACAATGTGCCAAATAATTTATTATGTAGATCTGCGGATAGGGATGTGCGTCATTTGTATCTAGATCTGCAGATACGGACCTCAATTTTTTTTACCCAGTTTAATCTTGGTCAAAGTTTAAAACTTGCTACGAAAGGTATTTTGGTAAGGAAGAAGAAATAACTTCTTTAAAAACTTTAGTTTAAACGATTTGATTTTGGCGAGCGAGCTGAGCGCGACAATATAATAGCTCTGTGAAAATACTTCTATAATACAATGATGGCAAATAACACTAGTTACAAAAATTTATATACAGGGGAAATATAATCACACATGTATCAATTCTAACATCCACCAATAGCAAAAACTTCATCAAGACTGATTTTTTTTGTAAAAGAAATTCTAAGAAGTGTAGAGGAGAGTTGGTAGGAATGGGATGGTGGGAGAAATAGGACATTAAGAGAATGGACAGTGTTGCATTTATGCTAAAATAAAATTAACAAATATATATTTCATTAATGCAGCGCTGACCTCGTGACTGACTCGCCCCTAACCAGCAAAATTATAGATCAGGGAACCCCATTGAAAACAAGTTTAATGACAATATTTAGTCTAACTTTTTTGAAGAGTGCTTAGAAAAGGCAAAATGAGGAGTAATAAAATCCCTAAATTAATAAAACTTGGCAAGTAAGCTGCTGAAATGATACCTTATAATTTTTATAAGATATAAAATCTAACTACATGAAATTTAGTACTTTTTATAAGTTACTTACATGAAGAATTTCAAATATGTAATAAAATTTAAGATTAAAAGATTCGTCTAAGGTCCGCCAAACGAACATGCATACAGATTTTTATTTTCCCTCCGATATATGTGGATACGGATACCCAGCAAATCACTGTTTGATGCATAATTTTGTTCAACTGAAGCTACTTTAGTTGTTAGCTATGAAATATAAGAAATAAGGTTTGAAGAATCCAAAGCAGTTATTAAATACTATAATTCATCTATAGATGATTGTTGGTTTCTTTGATTTATCTGTTTTTAGACACTACTCTTTCTAGACCTGATTATTAACAGTTTTAAAATGTTAACTTCTGCTTCTAATATAGAGAGCAAAAAGTACTGATGTTTAGTGGACATAAAAGAATCCTTTTTTTTTTTTTAACAAAACTTTCTAAACACTCTAAAATTAAAATATTGCTATGAACAAAGAAACCTTTGAGATCAACCCCTTCCTTCCCCTTAAAAAAAGAGATGAAAATTTGCAAAACTTATCCAAGTCAGCTTTTTTTTCCAATTTTTTCCCCCCAAAAAATTAGATTATCGTGCCCTAAATTATTTATTGTTTTTTTCATACATCTAATGAAAATTACCATATATTTGCGTCTGTGTTAAGAATTCTTTTCTTTTCATTTTTAAATATTATCAAGCTTTGTTAAAAGACTTGTCAATAAAATTTATTTATTTTTGTTAAAACCTTAATTCCAAAATGTTTAAGCTAAATAATGTTTAATATGAGTGCGAGTTTTTATATGTCATGAAGTTAAATGTTAAATGAAGTAAAATTGAATTCCAAAAGGCTTTTTCCTAAAGTATTTTTAATGTTTCTTACTCTTTTGTCAGTTTTATTTTTTAAATATAAAAATGTAATATTTTTATTATATTTTTCACACTAAAATCTGTCGTTTGTATTTCTTACAAAGGCGGCAGGTATACCCTATTAATGTGGTTCCATATTTTAAATATGTGTGATAGTTTAGATAATCAAATCAGAGGAATTTTTAGAGCATAATCTTGTAATATCAGGGAATTATCAGGGAACTTTTTTCCAACTATTTTATTACCATCATGTTTAAAAGATTTTGTTTAATGCTGCAATTTATGTATGAAATGGAAATAAATTAACACTTATTATTTTACTATGTAAAGCATTTATTTTATTATTTATTATTGTTTTTGTCAATGTCACTATTTTAAATTATGTGTGATCTTTTTAAATTTAATGACTTTATTGATTAACCTCCTACTAAAAATATTAGTCTACTGATTTTATCTCTTGCATTTGTTGAGTTTGAATGCATTTTAAATCTTACCATACATCTGTTCACACAATTATAATTTTTGTTTCCTACACTAGATATTATAAATTACTGGAAGTTTTTTCAGAGCTGAAGAAGAGACCGAAAGGTAATTATGATGTCTAGTCTAGTTATATTTTTAATGGAAAACGATGACAAGGATTTTAATGGAAACGATGCCAAGGGAGAAACAAACCAAGTGAATTTAAATGTTATTAAACTTTTTTTGAATAAAAGATTGAAATTATTAACTAATAAAATTAAGAAATTTTCGGAATAAAATTTTATTCAAATATTTTGAATTAATTATTTTTAATTCATAAACACCAATGGAATAATATTCTAATATAGCATGTATTGATAAGAAATGTTCAAGTAATGTGTTACTATAAATACAAATACAAATGTGACGACCAGCAGCAGCCCAGTTGGGCTCTGGGCCCAACTGGGCTGGTCCTAGTCAAATTAAAGACCCCAAATGAAGATCAATTGCCCTCTTAAAGCTATCTACTCCATTGCTCCTAACTGCCTCTTCTGGTAAACTGTTCCAAGTTCCCACTACCCTGCTAAAATAGTAATTTTTTCGAATTTCCAGATTAGCTTGAGATTTGAACAGCTTAAAACAATGACCCCTTGTCCTGCTTTCTGTGCAAAAATCTAACCCTGCAACATCATTCACTTTAATAATTTTAAATAACTGAATCATGTCCCCTTTGGTTCTCCTTTGCTCAAGACTATACATATTAAGCATTCTAAGTCTGGAATCACAGTCTAAATTAGAAAATAAAGTAGTATAAATGATCACAGTTTTTTAATTGATGACTCTCAACTCAACCGCAATTCTGTTGTGATGAAGTAAAACAAGTATTTCAATGCTGAAAAAACATAGTGAAAACATGAAAACTAATTTTTTCAGAGTTAAGGGACTAAGAAGAAGCAATTACATTTTAAAAGCTTTCATGCTCATATATTTATCAAGGGTAAAATATTTTAAAATAGCATTATTTTTGAAATCACAGCATAAGAAAAAACAGCCCTTACATTTTAACAGTTCAGTCAAACTTCATTCAAAGGAACTGAAAAGGGATATTTAAAATCAATTTGTTCTAAATTTAGTTCATCTTTTTTTCAAAACTATAAACAGCAGGACCAATATTAGAAAGGTTGTTCGTCTTAGTGGTTCTTTGTTTCCCGCATGGCTCATATTAACCTACTACTAATTGTTCAAAAAATTATGTAGTTTAAGTTGCATTATGTGTATTAAAAAATTCATGTCTCTTAAACTTGAAAATATCTGTTATTCTTGATATAACCAATCAGAAGGTTAAATTTTTGCAGTTTTTTGATTCAATATTTTTCTTTAAAATTTAGTTGATATCCATCCACCAATTATTTTATGACGAAACGTGAGGACTAAAACGTGAGTTTGGCCATTAAAAGCTACCTTGAGTATCATGTGATACAACTCAGCCAATGACATTGCAGTGAACCATCACCTCGTTAAAAGAGGTGTGAGTAAAGAGCACTTTGTATCTTTCATGTAAGGACTACAACTGAAAGTTCCAGTTCAACAGGGAGTTTTCTGATGTGTAGTAAGACATTTTCGATGTGCAGTCAACGTTCCTGGTTAATACAACTATTAGATACTTGTTCGATTTTAAATATTGTTAAAGAATTTGTTAGACATAATCAGCAAGGGAGCTTTTAGGACCAAAATTCAGTGTTTAGAAAAATCTCTTAAGTGTGATTTTTGGGAGTTTAAATAAATACAAATACAAATGTGACGACCAGCAACAGGCTCTGGGCCCAACTGGGCTGGTCCTAGTCAAATTATAGATCCCAATGAAGATCAATGGCCCG
>JAXGGA010021547.1:0-16403 GCA_038373865.1 Uloborus plumipes | reverse complement strand
CAGATGAAGCCGGTCTTTTTACTGTTCAAAAGCCCCAAAATATATTGACGTATATAGGTAAACACCAGGCTGGAGCAGTAATGAGTGGTGAACATGGTAGAAACACAATGGTTATTTGCTGCATGAGTGCAACAGAATAGCAAACTCCCCATGCTTCTTTTCAAAAGATTACGTTCCATGTATGATCTTATCGTAAAAGCTTCCCTGGAGAGCAATATGCTTGTTCAAAAAAAAAAAAAAAAAGGTTGGATCACAAACGATAATTCACACAATTGATACAATATTTCATCAAAACTGTTAAGCCAAGCAATGTAAAAAGAATGTCCTTCTATTAATGGATAGGCACAGCACTTACATAAAGAACATTGATGCAATAAACTTGGCTAACGAGAACGATGTAATAATGCTTTCTCTTTAAGCACATCATGCACGTAGATGTGGTCTTTATTCAGTCTGTCTACATATTTGAATCGAGCATGTGATACATGGATGCGAGAACATCTAATGAAATCCATTATCTAATATCGCATAGGAGAACTGTTTTGTAACTCTTATGGGCAAACCGCAATCAAGGCCATTGCAAATGCTGTGAGTTGATTCTAAAGAACAGGAGTTTGGCCTGTTAATTGACATGTGTTTAATGACATTGACTGCAGCAGAATTAGAGCTAAGTAGTCCAGATAAAATCACTCAAAGTGAACGGTTTGGGGTCAAAATGTCGCGGCTGAAATGTCGCGGGCCAAAATGTCGCGGCCAAAAAGACCCCGAGCCAAAATGTCGCGGGCCAAAATGTCGCTGTCCAAAATGTCGCCGGTCCAAAATGTCGCGTGCCCAAAATGTCGCGGGCCAAAATGTCGCATGCCTAAAATGTCGCCGGTCAAAAATGTCGCTGGGCCAAAATGTCGCCGGGCCAAAATGTCGCGTGCCCAAAATGTCGCCGGTCCAAAATGTTGCCGAGCCAAAATGTCGTCGGACAAAAATGTCGCCGAGCAAAAATGGCGCCGGGCAAAAATGGCGCCGGGTCAAAATGTCGTCGGTTAAAAATGTCGCCGGGTCAAAATGTCGCCGGTCCAAAATATAGCCGCTCCAAAATGACGCTATGTGAGTAAACGCTAGCCAGTAATTCACAAATTCAATGCAGCTTAATTATGGAGCTCAATTTTACTAATAAGCTTATCACGGTTTGATAAACACACCTGTTTAGTAACTTTTTTTAAACGTAGCGGTTTAGAAAATTAGCTTAATTTATTAACAAAAATGTACCTAAATTGATTTCTCCTAAAGCTTAAATTATTTCAGTACCGAAGTAATGATATAGTAGTTTTTTCGGGGCTGTACTTAGGGCCCAGGGACGCTAAATTTCTTCTTTTTAATAAGCTTCTATTATGCAGGTATACCGCTTCACATCTATCGCACAAAGGTATTTATTTTCTTCAAGCTTCTATTAGTTTCACATGTGGGTTTGTTTGTTTGTTTGTATGTATACATGTAACTCCGAATAAAAGATAAAATTCACGTTCTTTACAAACGTATAAGTAATATATTAATACTACCATTATTAATACTAAAGGCTAAACAAAATTGCATGTTGAGGTATAATAAGTACATTTGCTATTAATTCTGAGTTCGGCATCGATCATCCACAAAATGCATATTATAAGTGCAAGCAAACTTTGCGGATATTCAACAGTTTTAAAAATCTTCTTTTGAATTTGATTTACTCTAAAAACGTATTTTTTAGTTTTTTAAACTATATTTAGGATTCTTTCTTTTTTTTTATCACACATAGAAATTAAACAAATAAATTTGCTGTAAAGGCTTTTTTTTCCCTTTTGCGAAAACGGAATACCGTTTAATCACCACGCAGCCGAGAGTTTTCTTCTAGAACAGTATCTTTAATATTAGGTTGGGGACGTTTGAAATCAAATTAGGGACGCATTGGAGAACAGAACAGGGCACGCTCGTTCATGGAATTATGTTTTCTTTGTAACAACTGAGTGGTGGAAGGGGAGGTGAAATGTCAAGAGGAAAAATGATATCATATTCAACTCCACATTTAAATACTGATTGTAACGAAGGTACAGTGCCATGTCTGAGCTGATTAACGCCAGAAATGAATAAGCATCTCGCCCTTTAAGACCATTCTACAACCAAAATGTTTTCTGAATACTTGCATTACTTCTTGATATAAATCACTCACACAATGAAAGATAAAAAGTTCAATTGCTTGGCTTTATCAATGTTATGGCGTATCGTGTGAACGCTTCCTATGGGTCAATTTTTTATTTGATTTCGTCTGAACTAGGGGTGCGACATCGAAGGCAAAACATCGATGTTTTTAAGACATCGATGTTGGAAAATAAGGACATCGATGGTATTAATACATTTACAAAAAAAAAAAAATCAATGTTTTCCAACCTCGATGTTTCAAAACATCGATCAGTTTTTCTTCAATTTCTTACATATTTTAATGTAGTTATTAATCAGTTACTCCCCATTACAAGCGCTCCTTTATATCACTCAATTAGATACATCTTTTGTCTCCTGGAAAAACATTAACCGTAAGATAACGATGTCAGTTAAGAAAACTTTCTTCAGCGAGATATATACTGCAACTGTTGATTAACTGTATAACTTTTTTTGTCGCATATTTTTATAAAACTTTTTTTTGTTGAAATGTAAAACATCATCGAAAAAAAATTAAATTCAAAACAACAATGTTTAAAAATCATTGACTGTAAATCATCGCTAGTTATTTAAAAAAAACTTTAATTGCAACTAGTGGTTAGAGAAATATGAATCTATTTTATCGCATATTTTTATTATTTTTTGTTGAAATGTAAAAAGGACATCGAAAAGAAAAAAAGAAAAGGAAAAAAAAAAACACTGATTGCGAAACAACGGTTAAAAGGTTTAAAAAAAGTGAAAGCAAATTTGAGATGTTTCAGAAACATCGAAAACAAAACATTGCTAATAATTATAGAATTTTTTCCCAAATGATGTTAATATTGCAACTTTTGTTTAAACAAGAAAACTTTTTAATGAGTATGCTTATCGTATATTTTTCTTAGGCTTTCTTTGCTGGATTATAAAACATCGACATCGAAAGCAACATCAAACCCAAAACATCGATGTTGGAAAAACATCGACCCTCAAACATCGATGGTAAAAATATCGATGATTCCAAAACATCGACATCGATGTCGCAGCCCTAGTCTGAACCTTCTTCAGACAGAGTAATCACGTTATGCTGAAAACGTTACATTACATTCTTGTATGTAAAAACTCCCTTGGAAGAACTAGCGGCAAAAACCAATCAGCACTGAATCCCATGTATGTACCAAATTTTATTCTAATTCATGCAGTAAGTTTTCAGGTAGAGTCGCCCCCAAAAAATGGGTCACGCAGATACACACTTACAAATTTTCCTTTAAAAAAATAAACGGTAAAATTGAATTCAGCACATGTCAGAACGTGTAAATTCTTCCAAATTGACAATTTTTCACTGTTCCAATACTTTCTTTTACACATTATATGTAGAATAAAATAAAAACATCTTTATTATTAAATAATATAGACTTGTTTTCCATCATGTAAGAAATTTTAACGAAAGCCAAGTTTCAAGCATTATATATCTGTCTTATTCATTTCATTGTTCTTCAACTTCTTTCTTAACACTTAAATTTTCTTTTCGATATCAATTAAACTTGTCTTAGGCTGCTAATCTATTCGTTTTAAAGTTGGTAGATAGCGAGTCACGGTGAAATAAGCTATTGTAAATAAATAACGTAAGCTTATTTAAAAACTATTTGTTTCTTGGAAAACGCTCTAAACAGTTACAAACCGAAAGGGTTTTGTTATAGTAAATTTTTTGTAGTATTTTTCAAAAATTTTAGTTCATGCTATTGTTTACGCACACGTTCATCAACAGCAATTAACAATCTTTTGCTAATTTGGTGAAAAAAAGTCTTTTCGTACGTTTTGATTTTTGGGACAAAGTGTATCAATATCGGACCTTCTACATTTTTGTCTGACGACATTTTGGGACGGCGACATTTTGGACCGGCGACATTTTAGACCGGCGACATTTTTGGCCGGCGACATTTTGAACCTGCGACATTTTTTCCCAGCGACATTTTGGACCTGCGACATTTTTTCCCGGCGACATTTCGGACCTACGACATTTTTGCCCGCGACATATTGGACCGCGACATTTTGGACTGGCGACATTTTGACCCGCGACATTTTGGCCCGCGACATTTTTTTCCCGGCGACATTTTGGCCACGACATTTTGGCCCGCGACATTTCGACCGCGACATTTTGGGCGTATACCAAAGTGAACATGTTACATGTTCGGTTTTAGTTGTACACCATGTACAAGAACTAGCTACGACTTAAATTAGCACAAGTTCTGCAGATTAGGCGGATAGTTTTCATGAAAAAATGATTGCCAACTCTAACTATGATTTTTTAAAGCCGGCTCACGTATCACCTTTGCCTAAAAAATAGAAGGAACAAAAAGGAAGGCTACCTCAGCAATCATTCTTACGCCGTATAAAAGAGGCATAGAGCGGGAAAAGTCACACAAGAAGAAGCAAGAAACTGCACGAAACAATTGTTATTGCAATATTTGTCATAGAGATGAAGTGCAAAACATGATTAAGTGTATGAAATGCCATCGGCGAGTTTATCAACACTGTCTAAATGAGGCCGAAGCAAAAGAAATTCTATTGCAAATCCTGGAAAAAAGCTGTATAGTTCAAGTATAAATTATTCTACGATTTCCTGGTACGGTCCAATTTAGGAAGCGCATGGTTCAATTTAGGCTCGTATATTCCTAAATTGGACTTTTGCAACTTTTTATAAGATAATTTTTTGAAAAATAATTTTCATATTTTCAGAAAATTGAAGCTCCTAGGTCGGTTCTTGATTAAATTTAGCTTACGATGCCCTATTTTTTATTTCTGTTTTGCTTCCCATTGAGCGACACAGGCCTCCTGTTCTTAGGGGGTCCAATATAGGCGGTCTTCTCCTACAAAAATAACTTTCTTGAATACTGACACAAGTGCACAAGTATATAGTATTTTAATTACAATTGTTTTTGTACTTGTTTTAGGGATAAATTTCTATAATTGTTAAAATATATATTTTATTTTTTACGAAAAGGGTTCAGAAAATAATTTTTAGTTAAAAATTTACTCAAAACCAAGAAGAAAAATAGAAAAAGTTAAGCGTTAAAACACATTTAATTTTGTTTCCTTTTTGCTCAAGAATGTTAATCCATGACAGAAGGAGATGTGTAATGAAAAGAATATCACCGTTTGTTTAGGTTTTGGCTAAAACAGTACAAGTTGTTATCAAACGTTTTTAATCCTGTTTGCTCCCTTATATAACAACTGCTTTTGTCCAGTTTTATTTGTTGAGGATTTTCCCTGTAAATAAATACCAATGCTGAGATTTGATTCAGTAATGGTATTAGTAAGAAACTATATAGTGTCTGGAATACATAAGGATTGTAACAACAGTGATTGAAAAAGATTGACTCAGATTATTTTTTCTTGAATCATTTTTTTGCCAGAACAGACAATTTCTCAAAAAAATATGACAATGAAGATTGAAAACTTTTTATCCCAAATAACTATGAAGCATTACATTTTTTTCCCTGAGAGGTTTTAAAATCATAATCTTTGGAACTTGGTAGCAGAATTTACTCAAGGCAATATGTGTATAGTAAAAAAAAGTTAGTTATAATTAAAATATTTTATTTCCGACCATCAATTGACTAATTCCGACTCTCCTTCATTATTTCTTATTTTAGAGCTTATTTCTGTCTCCTTTTCAACAGTAATCTTGAATTGCGAGGGGATGGCAGAAAAAAAGAATAATAATCAAAAGATATAGGCTCGGAGGTAATAGGGTTTTAATTTTCATTTTAACCCAGAGACTGAGTTGTTCAAACAATGTATACATTAAAAATGAGCTGAATAAAAATAATACACATGCAGTAAAATTAGTTTAATAACATGCCTTGATGAAAAAGCTCTGATAATAAAGCATTGACGTTTTTTGTTTGATTGACATTTCCTTTTATTTGACGGGCAAAAAAAACTCTTTCTGACCTATATCTTGTAGTAGTTCTATTAAGCTTCACAGGATTTTTAATTACTTTCCAAAATTATTTAATAGTGGCTTTTAAGATATCTGTTTTCTCCTGTGTTTCATCATTGTTGCCTTGAGAACTGGCCTGACTTCATTAATATTTTTTTTATTTTACTGCCTCAGCTTACAACATTTTTACCCTCGAAACTAATTTAGACGGCTAAGTCATTCACTCATTTAAGTCAATATAAGCTCAGGTGCTTAGCATTTTAACATTTTTGATGCCTGCTCCTAATGAAATTTTACTTTTTTTTTCTTTTTCTGCATGTAATAAAAAGAAGAAAGTATTGGATTTGTGAAAGTTGCCTAATTCCGAAATTTTGGCTGATTTTTACATTTTGAGGTGTGTGGCATCCATTTTAACCATTTTTGAAAAGCGTCTGTCTGTATGTCTGACTACCTGTATGTGTAAGACCGGTTTTTTGTAGCAGTTCTAGCCCAAAAATTACTGCATGAAATTGAATGAAATTTGGCGCACATAGACGGTTAAAAAATGTTGTTTTTACAGTATAATACAGCTAATTTTATATTAATAAACTGTGAAACTGCCTTATTTCACAGTAGTAAACTATAAATTGCTAATTTACAGTAAAAACTGTTTATTACAGTGTATTTTACAGTTTTAAGCTGGAACCTCTGATGCCAGAGTTAAAATATGTTTTTTACAGAATAACACAGCTAATTTTATGGTAACATTGCTGCGTTACAGTAATAAACTGTAAAATAACACAGTTTATTACTGTGCTTTTACAGTTTCAATCTGAAACATCTGCTGCCAGTACTATAATGTAAAACCAAAAGCCTTTTTCTTGCAGTGTATTTGACGCATGTGAATTAATGCCCATTATATTTTGGTTCTAGAAGCAATCGGACGTTTTCTCCGTTTTACGTGACTGGTATAGTTCGGAAAAAAAGGTGGCAGAATGACCCAAAAAGTACTCCGTATTTAGTCCCTTGACCCTTAATGATTTAATTTTTCTGCTAATATCTCGAGGGGAAGGGGGAGCAGGGGAGCAACCGAACATTTTTCCCGTAGTTTGTGGCTGCTAATCACGAGAAAAACAGACAGGAATCATGCAAAAATTAGTTTACTATTAGAGTTAAAAGGGTGCAAGAGAGCTGATTTGATTTTAGTGCCAATAGCATCAAGATCTTTTGAACAAAAAAAGTTTTTGCAGTCCTTCAAAGCAAATGATTTTTTAAGATTTAGATAGAGTATATTTGTGAGAGTAGAGCGTCCAGACTACGAAATCATGCGGATTAGCATACATCAAATACTTCATTTGGGTGAATGTTTTTTTTACAGATAAAATTGTTTGAAAATTTATAAAAAAGCAGAAAACGAAGCAATCAGTCAGTAATTTTCAATATTATTGGCATTTCCCCTTTTTATCCATGGGTTAAAAAAATTCGCGTTCTTTTAAATAAATTAGGGGACTAGTTTGAAGTAATAAACAAGTTTAAAATAATAATAAGTGAACAGATGAACAATTCACTACAAAGCAGTGAGCAACCGCCCTTAAACAAGAGCTAAGGCAGGAATATGCAATACACCGCCAACTCGGTTATCTCGCTCCATGGACTGCAGTTTCGTGCTTATTATGCATTCATCCGAATGGAATACGAAAGTAACCGAGTTGGAGGCAAAAATGCTGTATAAGAGGATTTTTGCCTCCAACTCGGTTACTTTCGTATTCCATGCTGATGAGTGCATAATGAGCACGAAACTGTAGTCCATGGATCGAAATAACCGAGTTGGCGGTGAATTGCATAACTCACTACAAGTTTTTAATGCTATAGACTAGTATAAAATGAAAACCAAGGGCATTATTGCTGCGGAGATTTGTTTTTTTTTCTGAATAAGTAATTTCACCACTTCTAATAAACTCATGTACGTATTATTGAGATTCTTTACTTTCCGGTAGTTATATCTATACTGTAAACTTTAAATGTAGATAGATTCAAAAAGGCTTGCAAAAGGCATCTGTAATTTCGTCCTGTCTAATATTGATTGGTTCTATTATGCATTAAATACAGACTCAACTGACTTCGATTAACGGTGCGGCAAAATTTCCGAAACATTTTAAGATCCCCTTTTAAATAAGACGCTGAAAGTACTTAATGAATGCTTTCCAAATATCGGATTTTGCAACAGCTCCTTTAAAGTTTGCTAGAGCAAATGGCTGATTACTTGACCTACCCATTATCAAGTTTAATACGCACTCACTGGGAAAACCGCTGTGGATACTTAATTTTAGTCCTTTTTGATTTTTTAGGTGAAGTAAGAAAATTAATCATTGTAAATATTCGAGTAAGTATAATTACTTATTTTGTTTATTTAAATACTGTTGTAAGTTAAACATAAGAACAAAATCTCATAAGTCATAATCTTTAAGAATTTTTTAGCATGTAGTTAAGACTTTTTCTTTTTTATTTTTCATTTATAAAAATGAAAAAGCACTTGCCAGTTTGCAAAAAGGCTTGTTACCTGTCCACGGGTTGAGACAGGTAACAAGATTTACAGCTAGACATGCTAGCCTAAAATGCATAATATCGTTTTCTTATAATGTGCTGTGTATGTCCATTTTCTTATTAAATATTGTGTACCTAATATCTGTAACACCATCAGAATTTTTTTGGTATTTTACTTATCAAATACATATGTTTTTTAAATTCACCAAAAAATATTTTGTGTTGACATTTGAAATGGATGCTACCAGCACATATATGAAACTCACATTTTGCCGTAATGGATTTCTTGAGGAAGCACATAGAAATCCCGTTCGAAAATGCACCTCATGGTGGGAGTAAGATGTATTGGTATGCGAAAGCAAGATTGAAATTTGCACGTGTAGTTTAGTAAACATTAAAAAATGTCAAACTTAGAGTGTTTAGTGCACAAGGGATCCAAGTCCGTTTCCTCGAACTCAGGGCTGTGGAGTTGGAGGAAAAATGATCGACTTCGACTCCGGCATTTTAAAACTTCTGCTTCCAACTCCTGCTTTTTTTTTTTTTTTCAAATTTATTATCTTTTTTAGGACGGGGGGACCATAAACAAAGGTTGGAATATGAAGTCCATTTATAAAAGTTTCATCCCTATTTATTGTAAATATAAGATGCATTCAGCGTATAAATTCAATTTGAAAATAACATTTTCCAATTGAACTTAAAATAATCCTCTTTAAAATTTGAAATTTGGCTAGATTCACCTTCTTTAAATGTTTGACAAACATATATTAATCATATCGCTTGTTTTCGATGGTTGTAGGTTTAAGCGGGGGAGAGAAAAAAAGTCGTACACTTCCTTGAGATGTTTGCAATCTTCATTAATTGTACCATTAATTGGGGTAGTTCTTCTACAATCTATGGAAATGGATAAAAAAGGCTTAGCACTTTTGAAGTCACAAACAGATAGACATACGTTACATATAAATTGTGTTTTACTTTTCGTATGAAAGTAGCGAAATAATACTGCATGAAGTGTGCAGTCATTACAATAAACAGACACTAAAATTAAAAGGAGAAAATATTACTTATTTTATGTTAAACTCATTTTCATTTTAAAATAAGTTTCCCGCCTTATTGCCGCCAAAAGTAAAATTTAAAAACCTTTTATTTCCCTCAGCACCAATTCTTTATTAAACGGGATTAAATGTATTATTATTGTGTCGATGGAGCTCGTGAAAGATATTGATTGATATCCTATACTTCGAGAAAATAATGGGTTACCGCAATAGACATTGACAAACGAGCAGAGAGAACTTATTGTTGGAGTAACTTGTAACGCCGGCTGTTGAGAACTCTGCCAAGAGAACTTAAAGGATTTCGCCTTTGTTCTGCTCTTTGAGTTTCGGTTTTCTGGCTTGAAATATATTTTTTTCCGTAAAATGTTAATCATAAAAGAACACGGTTAGAAATGAAATCTTTTGTATTCTAAGCATTGGAAATACTTTAGGTAAGCTATAGTTCTCGTTATTTATTGAAAAAATAAATGTCTCATATTTTACTCAGTTGTATTTCTTTGTATGAAATATTAGTTAGCATTATTTGTCCTTTAAGCTGATAACATTTATTTGAAATACCGAAAACAAAATTTGATGTAGTACATTTTGTATATTTGTTTGCCTCTGACTTAGTATACAGTATTTGAAGATTCTTAAAAGGAATTTGGTATAAATAAACGCAAATTATTTTATCTTGACTTAAATTACTCTAAGCAAAATCTATTGACTTTTTACAGCATTGGAGTACAATGGTTTAAAAATAAAAATAATGATAATTTAACATTTAAAAACTTTAAAACATATATTACTTCTTTATGGATTTATTGGTTGTATAAAAATGTATTAGTGCCTGGTTCATTAACGAATTCTTTAAAGCTAATTTCATTATAAATCAGTTTTAATTAGAAACTAGGCATTCTGTTATACATGTTTCTGATAAATCTATCTGTGACCATAACACAAAGAAAAAAAAAACAATTCATTAGTCAAACCGCTAAGCAATAGTTATGTATGAGATATTGCAATCAATTAGGACTTGATACGCCGTTTTTGATTGATGCTTCCGAGTAAAAATAGTGACTATTGTCAGAGAGCTGCAAATCAAGTAGATTTACGTAACCTGCGATGGACCAAAACTATTTTCCACATGGTGTAACAGAATATTTTCCCCATGGAGTGCAGAATTATTACAGTTTGGCATTTTAATAACTTATCTTTAAGATCGTCTAGATGGAGGGGGGGGGGGCTCGAGCCCTCCTTGCCCCCATGGGTATGGTCGCCCAACTCCAGAAACAAAAATATAGTCTGCAATTTCTTAAATACATTAAGCATTCGGTACAATATCAGGTCGCCATGTAGGAATAACAACTGCAATCAGGCCTCCAATACAAAATGGAAAATACCAATTATCTATCCCAATTCTGTCTACGAACCACTTATATACAGCTGCGCATGCACTAAACATAAGGTAAAAGTTTTCATTGGGTATTTTTTCATCTATAAACTTACTTCTTTGGCATAAAAAAAAGGTGTTTCTTGCAACTGCGTAATGCGTATCTGCAATTTTCGGAAATTGACCATTTTATACACTGATTAATTTTTCTCTGTATTTCAGCCCAACTATATTTATTCCCTTGTTACCCTAAACCAAGGTTCTTTGATTCTAGTAAATAATGAAGACTCGTAATAAACTGAGACTGTAAATCTCACTTACTCTTTATCATTGAAGAACATAAAGTGTAAATAGGTGACTTAAAGTAGCAAAATAAATTTTCGAACTTTAAATGATAAGTGTAAAGCAACTATAAAACTGTACTGTAAATCACTGAAAACAATCAGCTTAAAATCTAATAATAAAAGTTAATAATAAATTATTTTTTATTTTTTCTAAACTTTCTAAAAATAAGTGTTTTTCTGTTAACTTTGAAGCGAAGAAGTTAAGCTTAAAGTTTTGACTATGACGTAATAGTCGCATGCTAGGTAATCTTAATAACAGAAAAATTATTTACAAAGTGTTAATATTTTTTAAAGTTTACAATGTGAAAAATTTATCTTCTCTGGAATGATGGTGCCCCAGTCCTTAATCATTGATCCAAATTCAAACTATTCAACTTGCTATAAAATCGAATCGTGACAGTATCATGAGTTTTTGCACACTTTTAAAAGTATCTGGAGAAAATGTTTGTCCTCCAAGATGATGATTTTTCCTATAAGTGTGTTTGAGAGAAATCTCAACTGCTCTATTCAATCAAATATAATTCAAATCAAATCTTAATAACTTAAGGAATTTAATAAAGATTTTGCAGTTTTGGTAGTGCAACATAAAAGTGAATTCAAAAGTATAAAATTTATTGAAATTATTCATAAATTTAAAAATATGATATTGCTTTGATGCAAAGAAAAGAAAAAATGTTCTGTTTCTAAACTCATTCTTAAGATTTTCATTACAATAGGATTAATAATGATCAACTATATATTGGACTCATGAGTTTTGCTAGGCAACAAGTACATTGAGTAGCATAAGAAACATTAAGTTAATGAATTAGTTCCGTAGGATTAACGTAAACATTGCAGTCGTAACAGACAGTTTATTCAATCTGAAGTAACTTAAAAAAAAGAAAAATAAAGAAACTTCACTATTTTTTTTTATTTGAAAAAATGTCAGAATAAAACCAAATAGCAGTGCTGAACTAAATACTTTTGTCTTCATTTTAAATGCTAATTCATTTTTCAATTTTAAATCTGCCGTTAAACCTTTTGCTTTATTCAAGAAAATTAACAGTCGCACAAATCATTGCAGAATTAAAAAGCTTTTTTGTCCAACGAAAAAAAATAATTTTTCCTTTCAAGCAAACTTTACATATTTTAAGCAAGAAAAAAATCTGCACAGCATGTAAAATCCCTTAAGCATTTACATCTATTTTCACGCTTAAGAACTATTCAGCTTTTTAATCCTCCGGCTATATTTAGAGTTTTTTATGTTTAATCCTTGATGTTTTCTGCTTGGGCGGAATGAAATTCATTGAAAGAAAAAAAGTTTAGTAATGAGAAATAAAAAATTAATTTTACGAGACGTTGCTCCAAGTTTAGCCTTGTCAGCAGGGTAATTAGCGCTGCGCTACTTCCTGCTTCAATGGGGGGAACTCGGAGATTCTCCTGTTTCTATTTGAAGCTCATTATTTCATATCTCTGTCTGAACTATTGTTGTGAAAAGTGTATTTTTGCTTCACATTTTGCATCGCTATACTTCATAATTATTTATTTGAGAGATTTTCTACGTTCAACTGACCTATGTAGCAAAGTTTTTATAGCATTATGGTATTATAAGTTTCCGAGGAGTTCGGATATCCAGGAATAAAGTAAAAATATTTTTACTCGAATCACAATTTTCTAAAAGATATTCTGATTTTATTCGTAGCAATTTAGTTTCGATTGGGACACATTCAAAAGATATATAGTTCGCTCACTGCAAAAAATAACCGTTGTTTTTGGCAAGAGTGGTTCCAGTTTAAACCTATAAAATACACGGTAATACACTGAAAAACTAACAAGTTTACAGTTTGTTATTGTAAAGCAGCAATTTTAGTTTATTACCACAATTTTGCAGCATAGTATCACAAAATTAGCTGTATTATACTGTAAAAACAACAGTATAATACTGGCAGCAGAGGTTCCAGTTTACAACTGTAAAATGCACAGTTATAGACTGTAAAATTAGCCATTTTACAGTTTATTACTGTAAAGCAGCAATTACAGTAAAATTAGCAATTTAACAGTTCATTAATTTAAAGTAACAACTTTTACTGTTTGTTATTATAAAATTAGCTGTATTGTACTATAAAAACGGCATCTATGTTTTACAGCGAGTTAACACTCTTGGAAATGTTTCAATTTTTTCATTCCTTGATGTAAAGATTTATCGTGCTCGCATATTATATCACCTCCTAGAAACACATTGTATATCATAATAACATAATTTTGCTAACTAAACATCATAATTTAGACCATCCTTTTCGTAGTCTAGCAAGAACCACCGGTTTTTCTTCAGTCCTGAGCCCTACCCGTTTTTTAGGCCCCAGAAGAATCACATGTCGGAAATTGGAAATTTGAACATAGGAACCTTTTTAGTAACGGTGTTGAAAAACTATTGCTAGTTAAGCAACACTAAGGAAAAAAAAGGTAACGGAGGTTTCAAAACCTGCTCCCTCCCTCCCCAAAGGAATGCTCCTTTCCCTTGGCGTCAATGATGCTATTCATTAAGTCTGTTTACATTGACCTAAAAGCCGGTTCATTGGAAATACTTTGAATCTGCATTGATAAAAACCCCATTTGTTGTGGAAAATCGGACTAAAAGCAAGTTAGTTTACTTTCACCTAGAGAGTTTACCGTCAAGTTGGGTGGCCAAGGTTGAACTATATCTCCACCTTCAAACCCTCTGTATGTTAGGCAATATCTCTGTCTTGAGTAAAAAACCGAAAAGCGACGTTTAAAAACACAAATAGATGAAGTTAAAATTGGCAAACATGTTTCAAAAGCGTAAAACTTCCTTCTTCAGTGAAAAGCAAGAAATAGAAAGAAACAAAGTGCTGGGAGAGTTTAAATAGCAAAGGAGCAAAAGCTAGGATAATCAGGTGTCAGCGTGTGCCGAGCCCTGATTTGGCGTTGCGTTGTCAGAAAATTTAAAAGCATGAAGTAAAATTGGCGAGATGTGTGGAACTGCAAAGGATTCGTTACAAATATTACTTAAATTATTTTTTTATGAACATAAAAGGCTTCTAAGAAATTCAACTCGCCAACAGTTGAAGGTCTGCAAATAATTTTAGCTTCGGAGAAAAAAATGGAAATGGGCCATAGATTTGTTTTCTCCGAAGCTAAAATTATTTGCAGACCTTCAACTGTTGGCGAGTTGGATTTCTTAGAAGCCTTTCATGTTCATAAAAATTTAAGTAATATTTGTAACGAATCCTTTGCAGCTCCACACATCTCGCCAATTTTGCTTCATACTTTTAAATTTTCTGACAACGCAACGCCAAATTAGGGCTCGGCACACGCTGACACCTGATTGGCCTAGTTTTTGCTCCTTTGCTAGTTAAACTCTCCCGGCACTTTGTTTCTTTCCATTTCTTGCTTGGCACTGAAGAAGGAAGCTTTACGATTTTGAAAAATGTTTGCCTATTTTAACTTCATCTATTTGTGTTTTTAAACGTCGCTTTTCGGTTTTTTACTCATTTGAACACAAAGTGAACTGCTTTTAACTCTCTATCTTGTGCAGTATCTAAGTTGGCAATCAATGGGTAACACCCGACTAGGATTTATACTTAAACCCCATTATAATATAGAGTCTTCTTTCAGGGCAGTAGACCTGCAAGTTTCTCATGTAGAATGTTTCCTTAAAGGCAGACGCCATGTACGGGTGGCTTGTCCGCATTTTGTACAAATTAGATATTGCATTGATAAACTTCAGGTTCCAATTTTATTGGGAAAAAGAAAATCAGAAGATGAAAGTCAGAGCTATTTCTCATTGTTTTTGCATTTTTCAATGTGTAGTGTTCGAAACTGGTTTTCCGACTTACGAAATTCACTTACTTATTTGTAAGAAAAGCAAAGAAACTGAATTATTTATTTTCCTATAACACCACCGTAATGAATACTTGCTAAGTAAAAAGACTTTCAACAAACATTAAAAAATATATATGGAAGTGATATTCTCTTTTTTCATTAAATTCTTTTATGTTTTAAAGTCTATATTTATGTATCTTTGTTCATATATTTCTTAAAGTCTTTAAATATCTGAAAAAAAGAGGGATTAAAACAAGATTCCATACTTAAATCAATTATTTCTGAGAAATAATAACTATCAAAATTTCACTCGAGGAATAAAATTAGTTTTGATTTTAATACCCCTTCTTTAGAAAATAAGAAATATATAACTTAGTAAATTAAATAAGTAATTAAGTGCATAAAATGAAGAAATCTTTTGTCTTTTTAAAAGTTACATAATGTAACAGATGAGGTAAAAACTCGAAATATACCAAATTTTCTTTTTATACGACGATTGGAACAGCGGGAACATCAATTTAAAATTTTGTTTTTTAGCGTTTTAAATTGCAAGTTTTCTAGATTTTCAAAAGATTCTGATTAAACTTAACAAGAGTTATTGCTATTTCCCTTAAATTGTATTTGTTTGAAGCTCAATCTTTATCTTTTAGATTTTACTATAAAAGACATTGGTAAAAACGTATTGCACTTTATTTGTTGAAATGCCGAAAATTATCGCTTGATACAGAAATTCGAGATAACCCTGTAGAAGAATATTACTAGTCTGACAAACAATGTATTTACTCGTGAGAAAGTTTTGTAAATTTTCTTGAGTGTTGCACGTCTCATCTGTTAACATGCATGACAGCTTTATCTTATTAACTGCCAGCAAGAGTTCTGAAAGAAAGTTCCAGATGGTGATAGCTTTTCAATATTTTAAGCATCGTTGTCGTAAAAGAGGTTAATTAATGTGTATGTGACCGAAATATTGACACATTATGGCGCAGGGAAATGATCGTTATCCATAGTTATAGTAACTTGAACGGTTAAAAATGGTTTTAGTTTGGCAACAAGCTTTTAAGTCTTTAAACAAGTAATTAACTATTTTTTAGAGAAAAGTTGCACACATTTTATGGTTGTAATTATTCCTCAGTTTTCTTTAATTTTATTGAACACAAATAAAGCATACTTATGTTGTCTTG
>JAXGGA010021546.1:0-16405 GCA_038373865.1 Uloborus plumipes | reverse complement strand
CGTCGCCAAGATAAGATAAAGGCTTCCAGAATAAAATATTTATCACCGCGACGCAGTTACCGTAATTTAACAGCTTGTTTAAACAAATATGAAATGAGGCATCAATGCTTTTGCTCGGATATCATCTGGAATTTTTTGAGCACTTAAATGTGCTTCGAAAATATTTTAGCTACCAAATAATTATTCAGTCCTTTCAAAAATTTTGAAACTGTGCCATTATTCTTTGCATAAAGTTATCGCCATTTTATAAAATCAATGTTGTCAACATTTGGGCTTGTTTCTGCTTAAATAATGCATTGATATATTGCTCCAGTTTTTCTCGCCAAAAAGAAAATAATCAAAATTCTTTACCTTTAGCAGTATTTTGGTATTGGTTTACCATTGTTTCTGAAAAAGGAATATATTTTACTGGCCGGCTAATTTGAGGCCAGCTGGAGGATAATCGCTGCCATCCATACGCTAGAAAATGAATAATCGTCAGCTACTAGGGGTAACAAGAAAGTAAGGTCTCCTATTTTTTTTAATACAAAATGACATTTGTTTACTAAGTATGATACATCGTTTGAAAGGCCAGGATCTTGGCTATTTTTTAACCGACTTCAACAAAGGAGGAGGTTATCAATTCAAAGCGTATGTTTTTTTTTTTTGTTTTTTTTTTTGTTCGCACATAACAGCTGATCTACTGAACCGATTTGGACGATTTTTTTTAATCGATTGGAAATGGTGTAACTTAGGTACCATGTACTCATATGACGATATTTGTTCATTAGAAAAAAAGTAATTATGGAAAACAGTAAATTTCATGTCATTTCCCCATTAAATGATTAAATGTTCAATCCATTGTTGCAAAATTTTTTTGCCTCGCAACAGCAATATTAATAGTAATCATGATGAAAATTTTGAACCAAGGCTTAACTAAATCTAACATGAAACTCATTAGCGGTAACGTACGTAGTATGTGTTAAAATCTTGTGAACAACGAGAAACTAGAATTGCTTTGAAATATAAATTAGTTGACAAACCGTTGATATTTAAATGGCTTTGATTAAGCTAGTACACAAATAAATACCAGAGAATAACAAAAATTATTTTTTAGTGCCAATCGTTTATAATTTTAGACGCGTTGATAGTTTCTTCCTTTTTTTTCAGTTTATTTTATGGAGCATTTACTTAAGAAAATTAGGTGAAGTTCCGTAATGGAAACATTACCTTATTTCATAAGTACACTTACACTAAAAAGAATAAACTAAAATAATTTTGGAAAAAAATAGAACCGACTTCAGTTGGAAATTGCTCTAAAAAGTAAAAAATAATTTGTTTCTTTGAACACCATCGAAACTTCTTTTAAACATAAGTTTTGAAGTCGGCGCAAAAACGATAGGTCAAATGATCTTTAACCATATTTTGCCAACATTTTTCAGAGAAACCAATGAAAATTAAAAGCAGAATATTTGTACCAGTACACGAATGTGTGGTAATGAATGAAATGTATGCGAATGCTCTTAAAGAACCTGAATCCATTAAAATGTATATAGTTGAATTGTAGTTGCGTATGATTCTATACATTGTTTTTGCGCCTACTTCAAAACTTATGTTTAAAAGTAGTTTCGATGGTGTTCAAAGAAAAAAATTATTTTTTACTTTTTAGAGCAATTTCCAACTGAAGTCGGTTCTATTTCTTTCCAAAATTATTTTTCAACATAATCACCATTTTTTTCCAACACCTTCCGCATCCACGCGATGTACTTTTCTATGCCGGTATCGTACTACTTTCCGTCCGCTTCGCGCAGCCAGGTGTTGACCTCTTTTTGAACCTCCGCGTCGGACACAAACTTCTTCCCTCTGAGATGTTTTTTTAGGGCGGGGAACAAGTGGTAGTCACTTGGGGGCCAGGTCAGGACTGTAGTCAAGGTGATCAATGATTTCCCAGCCAATTTTCCTGATTAGGTCCAGGGTCTCTTTGACCCTGCCTACAGTCCCGACCTGGCCCCAAGTGACTACCACTTGTTCCCCGCCCTAAAAAAACATCTCGGAGGAGTTTGCGTCGGACGCGGAGGTTCAAAAAGAGGTCAACACCTGGCTGCGCGGACGGAAAGTGGTACGATACCGGCATAGAAAAGTACATCGCGCGGATGCGGAAGGTGTTGGAAAAAAAATGGCGATTATGTTGAAAAATAGCCAAGATCCTGGCCTTTCAAACGATGTATCATACTTAGTAAAAAAAGGTCATTTTGTATTTGAAAAAAAATAGGAGACCTTACTTTCTTGTTACCCCTCGTATATGCATGGCAATCGTCTTCGATAACTGAAGATTTTTGATTTTACGATGTTGTAAATTTACCTGTTTACTAATGTTCAGAAAATTACTGAGCAGTCCATTTGTGCGTTTTCCTTGCATAAACCTATATAGTTTAATAATTCGCACACAATCACTGCTACACATTGAATTATTTCTTAATATGTTGCCATTACTATTGCTCTTCACTCTACAAACTCGAGCGGTTCACAGTGAATAATACCACAGTTTACTATTTTTCCAGAGTCGTTCAAGATTACAGAAACTCTGCTTCGCTGCACCAGAGATATTTCGAAACTTAGGAGTTTGAAGTGCTCGTCAAGTTTAAGTTTGTCCACTTTAGGATCCAGCGGTTGTTTGACAACTTGAGTGCTTGTCTTTTCTGGCAAACTATCGCGTTTTGGAAATTTTTCACTCTGAGCAATTATTAGTGGCAAATGGATTTGGCAAAATTTAGAAATGTGCCAAATCTTTTTTTGTAACCCTAGATCAGCAACAATGAAAAATTGAAAGTAAAAGCAAAAAGTTGGATCCAAAGAGGTGAAACTTAATCTTGATGCGTCGACCGGTCCATATAGAGCCTTTATATAGACAGGCCGACGCATCAAGCTTAAGTTTCACCACTTAGGATCCAACTTATTTACTTTTACTTTCATTTTCCTATGTTGCAGAGCTAGGGTTACAAGAGCAAAGTTTCAGGACATCGCCAAGCTTTGTTGAATTCACGTGGAAAGTTACCAAACGCGATAACTAGCCAGAAAAGACAAACACGAGCTGGATCCAAAGTGGTAAAACTTAATCTTGATGCGTCGGCTCATATATATAGGGGCCTTAGGTCCATATAGCGGCCCTAGTTTGCCCCAACTTAAGTCACTATATAGGCGAGCAGACGCATCAGCTGATGCGTGGGCCTGTCCATATAGCTGCTCTAGCCCATTGCGGAAGTTTCTGCCAAATTTTTCAATTTTCAAAGTATTTTTCCTTTTTATTGCAGCTTCAGCGAGCAGAAGTGGCTGAATATACCGGAACTTTAGGCCATCGTGTGTCGGACACAAGAGTCACAAAAATGTAATTATAAATGTCTCCAATTATTCTTTGTTAATTCTTTGTCTTTTAATCAACTGGTAAAAGTTTGTCTTGACTTTAAGAAGACACACAAAGAAATACATTTCACAATATTCAAAGAAACAAATATGTATTCTAAAGTTCTTACTGAAATTTGAGATCACACTTTTCTCTCTCTTCAATCTGTTTACACGGGTTCAACTCCGACGAATAGTGCATAACCCATCACAAACCATTTATAGAAACTCAAAATATAATAATATTATTATCTATATTGTATTGCATTACAAATTACATAACATGAAGAAATCAATGTCTCAAATTACTTTAAAATAATTTCTACAAATCATAGAACTACTATGATTCTACTACATTTTGGATTAATTTTTAATTTCTAAAATTGTATTTTTTTTAATTTGAAAAATTATGAAGTATATGTAGTATTGATGAAAAATTTCGTTTAATCTTAAATGTTTACAGTTTACTTTTATTGTGATGTAATACTAAATTAAGTACACAGCAAGCATCGTTTTATAAATTTCCGAACAAGGGACACCTCTATTTAACCGGAGAGAGATGTCGCACACAGTCAACCCATTCTTATCCAAACACCAGTCCTAGGGTAAATATTTTTCAGTAATCAATCACACTTTCAGTATCCTCATGTCTGGCAGTCCCCTTGGTAGGGCGCCGGGGTAGCCCGATCTGTAAGGCGTCGCACTTGTAACCAAAGGATCCCGGGTTTGGTCCCAGCCAGGGGTGCCGATCCCCCCCCCCCCCAAGCTCAATAGCGCGAATTCCCCCCCCCCAAAAAAAAAATATTTTTTTTCACAACCCTCTCTTCCTTTTTATTTTTACCCCTCTTATTTTATTTTTTTAAATTATAACTGTTATTTTTTTAATATATTATTAATTTTTTAAAAGTTCGAATTATGCACAGAATAGAATCGCTTTTTTTCCGTTTCAGACATTCCAAGTACACACACGCACACATAAAATAAGTAAGTAAATAAATAATAATAAAGAAATAAAATAAATAATTTAAATTTAAAAAAATGAATTAATGAATTATTTTTATTAAAAAATCCGTAAATAATTTAAATTAAAAAATAATAAATAAATTAGTTTTAAAAAATCCCCCCCCCCCAAAAAAAAAAAATGTTGATGGCTCAACTTGCGCCATAACCCCACCACCCCCCTGTGGGCACCCCTGGTCCCAGCCGATCAAAGATCCACCGTCTTCGTAGCTGGGGAACGTTAAAAATGCTCGTGGTCCTCCAAGTAAAACGATACCTTTGGGTGTACTGAACCAGGGGTTTGCTTGGCCCTTGTTCTGAATTAAAAGAACAGAGCGCATTTCAGAGCCCCATCTTGGTAAACCACGCGTTGTGGTAGGAACGAGGAACCCTGGAGTGTGAAGTGCAATCCCTTTGGTAGGTGAAGTGTTACTTTTACTATTTTCTTTTCTTTCTACTAAACTCTTAAAGGGGGTATGTATATTTTTAATGCACAATTTTCTTTAAAAAAAAGTTTTTTAAGCTTAAGAATTTTATTTTTTTTAAAAGAATTAATGCATTTATTATTATAATTTATCATTCAAATGTGTTTTTTCTTCAAATTTATAGAAAACTTTAGATGAAACTGATTGGGGTGACGCATTCACCCCGCACGATCTCTTTCGTCACTGTCAGGTGCGCGCCTTCTGCCAGATTAAGAGGCAAACATTCCGGCAGCATAGTAGGAAGGGAAAACTTTTTTTCGATTCACAGGTTCGCACTTAAGAAGTCAACTGCTTGTTTTCGATGCTATTTGTGCGAAAATATTGTAGTTGCGTCGTAAATTTCCGGCTTTGTCCTTAGCAACTAAGTCTTAGAACAACGGTTTTAACTTCTTGCATATGCCTGCAATTGTTTGCATGTACAAAAAAAAGTAAATAAATAAATGGTTTCGAAAGAAATAAACTCTTCTCTTCCGCAGAGCCTGGCTGCGCGGCGCCGACCACCCCCTGCTGCGCCGCCTGTACCGCCGGCTGGAGTTGGTGACCGGGCTGTCCTCGACGTCCGCAGAGCCCTTCCAGATGGCCAACTACGGTCTGGGCGGACACTTTCACCTGCACATGGACGTCCTGGTAAGTTGCTCGAGGCTTGGCGAGATTCTACAACTTGATAGGGCTAAATACAAACAGGGGCGCCCCGAACTAAAGTTTTTGAGATGAGGAAAATTAAGGCCCCTATATAGACGAGCCGACGCATCAAGATTAAGTTGGACCACTTTGGATCCAGCGCGTGTTTGAGGTTTGTCTTTTCTGGCGAGTTATAGCTTTTTGGTAACTTTTCACGCGAATTTAACAAAGCTTGGCAATGTCCCGAAACTTTGCTCTGGTAACCCTAGCTCCGCAACGATGAAAAATGAAAGTAAAAGTTCATGAGTTGGATCCAAAATGTTGAAACTTAAGCTTAATGCGTCATCCTGTCTATATAGCGGCTGTAGGGAAAATCATTAATTTGCCGAATGAAGTTCCAATTTTACCGAGTGATAAAATACAAGCATGCACACATGTCGTACATGCATAACGTTTAGCGAGAAAAAACATTAAAAAACAATTCAGAAAACTAAAGAGAACTAAAGTATCTCAATGTTGCAATATTGTCTTCAAATTGCCGAATCGTCAGCAAAATGTGCCGAATACGGAAATTATTGGGAGGTTACAGTGACCTCCCGTGACCATCTTTGATTTTTGTTTCAGCTTTTCCTAAGCCAATGATTGGTCTTGCTCCCTCCAATTACAAATGTCTGCTCAAAGGTTTGAATGAATCTGTGCCAACTTTTATTTCAATCTGTTTTTAACACTCGTGTATACGCACAAACAAGGTTTTGTATTTTGGTGTATGTGCGTGTTTTTTTTATTTATTATGGTTTTGCACAGCGTACTATTGTCTTTAAACAACCATTTGCTGTTTATTTTTTATTTTATTTTATTTTATTTTTTTATGAATTGAGCAACAACAAATTGCTATTTGTTTGGACCCCTGTGTTGCGGGACAGTACCTTTTCAGATTGGCTGTCTGGCAACGGCTCGCATCCCGGTGCTCCATCTCCTCGGACCTGGCCACTGGCACCTGCTCCTCTCCCATGCCGCACATGGTGGCGCAGCAAAAAGAAGTCTGCAACAGTCCCGCTGCACCACCATGCATGACATGCTGGCTAAGGAGCACTCGCACACACCTATCGCAATTCGTCATTGCAAAAGACTTTGATTTCAAGATGTCAAAATTCAAATTCATTTTGTTATTATTACTTATTATTTTTATTTATTTATTTATTTATTTATTTTTTGAGCAATGACAAATTGCTATATGTTTTTTATTTTACCTTTTTTTCGTTTTGTGAAATTATTTTATGTTGATCATTCTGGTCATTTATAAAATGTTATTTACTAGTCATTTCTCATTGCACAATGCAATCAAGCTAAGTTCTAAACAGATTTGAATTTAAATAACGTAAAATTGAATGATACTGTCTGTTTGCGTATTGTGCGCCGGGCAGTCACGAACGCTTCCATTTGAAAAAGGGGAGATCGGTTCAGGATGCGCACTTCCCGATGCCTTCTATTTTCGTTCGCTTGCTACTTCCTCGTTGCATTCCCCCCCCCCTATTTCGAGACAGTCAGAAGAGACTTGGCGCGTGCGCAGATGCGACGGAGGTTTCGCGAAAAATGTTAGACAGTATTCTTGCTCATGCTCATGTATATTCATGCGAGTCACTTATTACGAGATGATTTTGTTTTTACTGATGCTGTGCTAATTTGCGATTTTCTCATTTTTACTTTCATCTTTCTAGCCCGATACTGAGAAGTACTTCGGTCCTGATATGGGAAACAGAATCGCTACTTGGCTTACCTACGTAAGATTCTTCTCTTTTCTTTTGCTTAAATGATAATACCATTTATTCACATTCCACTTTAGAAGTGTTTTATCGGTAACAAAACGTCGTTGCACTTCGAAATACTGATATTGAAAATGTCGACTTATTCAAAATTACGTTGATCGTAATGCAATGACTGAAAAAGAATCGATGATTTCAAAATCTTTTTACAGGGATGGACATTTCATTTCTCTCCAGGGTACCCCGTACCTACCGCAACACGGAATATAAGCGATTCGATGAGGCACTAAAGGGCGCTCTGATGTTTGATACAGACCAGGAGCCGAGCAACTCTTGGTCCAGTACTCCCAGTGATATGGAATGGGAATTTGGAGAACGCTGTTGCCACGACACAAATTTAAATTGTCCCAGCCACCATTAGTGAACACGGTGGATCTTCGGACGGCTAGGATCGAAACCGGGACCCTCTGGTTACGAGTCCGACGTCTTACCAATCGAGCCAACGTGGTCCCACCAGGAAGATACAAGGGTGATTCAAAGGAACGGACACAATTTCGAATCGCTGTACTTCCTGCACTTGAACTGGAAAACACGGACTTGAACATCTTAACTGATATTTACTTTTTGATTGAAATCAACTATATGTTTAGGAACGTAGTAACATATTGTTAGATAAGTGGCACTGCAAACTAAAAATATTTTACCATTTCACTTTGCCCCACATTCCCCTACGTAAACTTACGTATTAGGATTCAAAATATGTGTTAAAACAGAGAGTTCTGGGGGTTGACCCCCTCCGTCGCTGCAATTGAGAATTGCAATAAGACCCAACTTATATGACGTTGGATTTCTTGTTTCTTCAACTGACTCCTGTAGCAATCATAATTGAAGGGCTTGGGAGATGAAGAAGTTATGTGACAAAACAGAAATTGCAAGTCAATTTGCAAGTTTTATCGCTGCAGTTGTTGCAGCTTTTTTGTTTTCTGGCTTTGTCGTTAGTGTGCGTATGAAATCGGTCAAATCACATCTACTTTTTGATTACTAAGTTTTATTTGCTTACCTGTTTCCATTGTCCGAAGTGTTCATTTTTTGAAATGTAACATAGCGCCTTCATCCTCCAAGTCCAAGCCCTTCAATTGTGAGAAACACAAATTGAACAAAATTCAAACTTATGCCAGAAGCATGTTGTGGGCTGGATGCTGTTTTTTTTTCTTCTAAAGAGGATATAGAGGGTCGCGTATAAATAAAGTTGACGACGCCAACGCCCAGGGGGAGCCCCATGTGCGGAACCCAGTGGACCTCGAAAATTATATCACACTGTTTAACGGTCAAATGAAAACAACAAGAAGTTGTGATTGCTTTCGAAAATCTTTCTTAATAGGGCTCTTACAAAATTGCAAATGATATCATTGTCATTATATTTTCCAATTACTTCAAACATTTATTAATTTTGAATTTGACTAATTTCAGGTGCAATTACTGAAGTTCCGGAGCAGTTGGAAGGCATGCTCTGTTGAGGATATTCCTGATAGATAACAAGCATAGCAACCTTTGACAAATGTTCCTATTAAAAGTTAAATTAATTTTAAAAGGGCCGTGGTTAGCCCCATCAACTAACATCTTTGAAGTGTCAAAACGTCGACAACGACGTTTCCTATAAAACGTCGCCTATTTTCAAATTAAAAACTTAACAACCATCGACTATATTGTGTAAATCGTGAAACCATCAATGTCGCACACTGTTAAATCTACAGGTTGTATGCGGCACCTTTAAGGGTTAAAAGTCGTAGCACCAGCGGCACCCTCTGAAGGGTGCCTCGCTTGACTCCCTAGGGCACCCTTGAAGGTGATATTCGGCTCCCTATGGCACCTATAGGGAACCATGGGTCACCGATTGGGTGCCATACGGTACCCATAGGATGTCACTTGACTCCATTTGTCACATTCAAGGGTGCTATAGGGACTCAAGTGGCACCCTTCAGAGCGTGCCGCTGGTGACTTTTCACCCTTAAAGGTACCGTATGCAACCTGTAGATTTAGCAGCGTATTAAGTTCCATCTAACAAATCTGTTCCGGTGTATACTTTTACTGTCATTGACTCATATTTTAAAAAACTAAAGACACAATATTTAATATTCTTACTTTTTGCACGCTATTTTCTAAAAGACAGATAACAATATAATTTAGTTCACGATGTTTCATTCTTTCTACTTCCTTTTATACATATAGTACAGGAAGTTTTTTTTTTTTCAGTTGAGCGATGTAAATAGTGGAGGAGCAACAGTTTTCCCAAGATTAAACTTAACAGTTTGGCCAAAAAAGGTAAAATGTGCTTTTTAACCGACTTCAACAAAGGAGGAGGTTATACAATTCGTCGGAGAAATTTTTTTTTTCGGTATGTTCCAAGATTACTCGAAGACGCCTGGACCGATTTCAAAAATTCTTTTTTTGTTAGAAAGGTCTTTCTTTCCGATTGGTCCCATCCTCTCGTGGTCCGGGTTCGATAACGGGAACCTGCAGAAATCTTTCGAAAAAGAAATTGGGATCACAGTAATCGTAATAATGACCATTTTGAACGTCAGGCTTCTCTGGATTGCATAATGAAACTCCTTTCTATGGTCTTTTTGAAAATTTTAAACCGAGTATCTTTCTATGTCCTGCTTTTTTCTCCTGAACTCCAACGAACTGAAAGTCGTACCAGGTACTGATTGATTCGTAATATTTCGGGTTTTGTTAGTCTTAATTTACATAAGGTTTGATAAAGGAATTCTGAAGAAAATGAGGAAAATCTCCAAATTTTTGCTCAAATTTAAAGCGATTTGTCCTAAATGATTAAATATGAAATCCATTGTTACAGAACGTGATTAATATGAAACAGTTATTATAATGATCATGAAAATTGTGAATGAAGGCTTAACTGAATCAAACATAAAACTCATTAGCGGGCCACCTATGTAATACGTCGTGAAATTTTATGAACTGCGAGAATCTAGTGTTGTTTTGAAACATCTACTTATATTAAAAACTGAGTATCTTTCTAACTATCTTTCTTTCTAACTATCTTTCTTTCTAACTATCTTTCTTTCTAACTATCTTTCTTTCTATCTATCTTTCTATGTCACGCTTCTTTCTCCTGAACGCCAATGAACTGAAAGTCGAACCAGGTACCGATAGATAGGTAATTTTTCAAGCTTCATTAGTTTCAATCTATATAATTATACGATTTTAATTAGCGAAGATATCAATTAATAAGTAGTCAAGTTTAAAGCGATTAAGCCTAATAAATGATTAAATATGAAATCCATTCTTGCATTGCAAAACGTGGTTGCCATGCCATGAAACAGTAATAAAAATGAAAATGAGAATTTTGAATGAAGGCTTAACTAAATCAAACACGAAACTCATAAGCGGGCGACTTACATAGTATTTTTATCGCTAGCTACTTGTAATATTTTGAAACATTCATTTGTTGAAGAGCCATCTACTTATATTAAAAACTGAGTATAAATGTCTGCTTTTTCTCCTTTGAGCGAGCTGAACTTACTGAAACTTTCCTCACCATCTTGAAGGCGCGAAGCATCTCAATAATTCGAATGATTTTTTTTATACAGGAAAAAAGTAAAGGCGTGAAGCGCCTGTTAGCGAGCCGCCTTGGCGGGGAGTAGTTTCTTGACATTTTCCTCACTACTTTTAGGGCACGAAGTGCCCGTGCAACGCCGGGCCACGTTCGTGGTACGTCTTGAAATCGAATGAACATTAAATTATATCAAATAAAACTTCAGAATGAGGTAAAAGTTAGAGAGGGGGGACGTTATGCATCAACATGCCGCAGGAAGCTAATCTAGCTGCCCTGGCAGCTAGTAAATTAGTTGAAAAGCCGTTAATATTTAGCCTTTAATTAAACTAGTACACAAATAAATACCAGAGAATAACAAGGATTATTTTTTAGTGTCTATCGTTTAAAATTTTAGACGCGTTGATACTTTCTTTTTTTTTCTTACATAGTTTATTTTATGAAGCATTTACTTAAGAAAATTAGGTGAAGTTTTGCAATGGAAACATTACCTTATTTCATATGTACATTTACACTAAAAAGATTAAAATAAAAATATTTTTGAAAAAAAAATTGAACCGACTTCGGAACTTCACTCAGAAAATGCTCTAAAAAGTAAAAAATAATTTTATTCTTTTAACACCATCGATACTACATTTAAACATAAGTTTTGAAGTCGGCGCAAAAACTATAGGTAAAATGATGTTTACTATATTTTGCCAACATTTTCAGAGAAATCATTTAAAATTGAGAGCTGAATATTTGTATATGTATTTTTCAATGAATGCGAATAAAGAACCTGGATTCATTTAAATTTATATTTATAGTTTTGAATGATTCTATTTGGCTTTTTTTGCGCCGACTTCAAAACTTATGTTTAAATGTAGCATCGATGGAGTTCAAAGAATAAAATTATTTTTTACTTTTTAGAGCATTTTCTGAGTGAAGTTCCGAAGTCGGTTCAATTTTTTTTTTTCAAAAATATTTTTTCTACTAATAACAGTTCAAATATTGGTCATTAAAAATGCAATTCATAATAATAAGTCTAAATGACATAGGAACGAATCGAGATCATACCAATCTCAAGAGTAGGTTGTTTAATTTGAATATGCTGTGATTTCTCAATTTTGTCCTTTTTTTGTTTAGGGGGCGGCCCTCTTTTGGCATAATGTCAAATCGAACGGAGTGGGAAATATTCTGACGTTGCATGGAGCATGCCCGGTGGTGACCGGATCGAAATGGGGTAAAGTTTCAGTTTGATCTTTGCAGTAAAATCTTGTATAATTACTGATTTCTAGCGCGGATGACAAAAGTACGTTGTACAGATACATTTCGACATGAAAACGGCACCTTGTTCGGAATTGTGTTTCAATCAGGGGCTGTCTCATTGATAGGGAATAAAGGCGGAGAGAGTACGCAGTACTAATAATATAAAGCTGAAGAGGGTTTGTTTGTTTGAACGCGCTAATCTCAGTAACTATTGGTTCAAATTGAAAAAAAAATGTGTTGAATAGTTCAGTTCATCAGAAAGGCTTTAGGCTACACAACATTCCGCTATGTATAAGGAGTTATTATAATAGTTTAAAAATAATAGTGGTCGAAAAGCACAAGCGGATTAGTTTCCACTCTTCTCGAGAGACGATGTTCATGAAAAGGTTTGTTTTATGCAACTGTGTCTTGAGGGCCCTGACTGCGAGCCGCCTTGGCGGCGTGTTTGTTTCTCTACTAAAAGCGGATGCATCACTTGACTTCGCTTTCATTTCTGAGGTGGCCCGTGCAGCGCCGGGCCACGCAGCTAGTTTACTAATATCTGCTGTAAATGATATCCGTAAATAATGTTCCACCTTTTCCCTTCATTGTTCCCCCCCCCTCTCTTGAGGCAAAGTGCCACATTGCACCATACCCCCCCCCCCCCCCCACAGCGTAACATCATTTGTAGACAATCCCTTATTTAAAAGAAGTCGTCTATCGTTTAAGTCGCTCATGTGCTGAAATAAGTGGCACAGTTCAAAAAGCACGAGTTTTGGACTAAGAGCCGGTGTAAATATGAAAAAAAAATAATAATCTTTTCAGAAGCAATACCAGCACAAGTCATGAATCAATATTAGGACGCAAGACGGCAGCAAACTAAAGCATTTCTTATGCGTTTTCCTTTGGAATGAAAACTTGAGATCCATTGATCTCAAAACATGATTTTTTTTTTTTTTTTTTTGAGTTGTGCCGCTATTGCAACCCATGAGCGGATAATCGTAAGCTTTGCGGTAGGGGGCAGACATATTTTTACAAGTTAAACTATTAAATGACAATGAAAATATCAAGTGTGACACCTTAAGAGCTGCAACTGGTATAAATCATTATTTTTCTGACCGCAACAGTTTTTATAAAACACCATGATACTTTATGGTATGGTATATAAGAGTTACTTATATTCAAATATACCACAATTGAAAGTGAAAGTTTAAAATTCCAGGACTAAAATGCAATTAGTACACGCACAAAAATGCCAAACCCTTGGAGCAATTTACAGAATTCACGTGCACAGTTTATTACTTCTAAAATGACGGAATGCCGCAATCTACAATCGTATTCTTCGTCCACCTCGCTTAAAAGGGCGAGGCAAGAAAAGCGAATGAATGCGCACAAGTGTTGTTTATGTGTGTCTTCACGCTTCGTGCATTCGAGTGCGCAGAAGTGTTGTGCTCGAGCGTCGACCCATTCAGTTTATACGAGTCTCAATGATTTGGATGAAATATTCCAAACACAAACTTTTTTTTTCGTCACCCTGTCTAAGTTGAATTCAAAAGTATTGCACCGCAAGTGGTCAAACTAACGGTTTCACTACATTGCAAAGGCAAACTATAACATTTGCAATATAGTGAAACTGTTAAGGGTCGTTTTCAAAATTTGCTTACATTTGCTGTCCGGAGGTTAAAAAGACGACTTTGAAGTATAACTTATATTTTAAATTCAATGTGAACAATTATTTTCTGCAAGAAATACCCCAAAAAAATTTTACCACTTAAAAAATTTTCGAAATTTATTTATTTATTTTTATATAAGTCTTTAAAAATGAGAATCAAGGCAAAAACGCTTGTCCATTTCCAATTTTCGCAAGTTCAACTACTTTTTTTATATACTTAATTGTATAAAAAAGTATATACAACAAATTATTTTTATATATTGACTATTAGTACAAAATATTCATAAGAAATATTGACAATAGTAATTTTTTTTCATTAAGAAATATATGAATATATTTTGTCCAGCAGTTCTTGTTAAGTCCGTTACCCTAAGATTATTTTAGCTAAAAAAGGTATTTATTGCGGTCAAAAGATGGTAACTCGTATTCAGTTAACTAACAACCTAGTGACGTAATTATTTCGTACCATTTTGTTTTCTTGAGTCGAGAAGTATTGCTGTGGCGTTTCGCACAAGATTTCTTCCAGGTGCGCATTTTTATTCTTTGTCAAGTCTGTTACCAAAGATTTTAGTATTAATTTTTACTTTTTCTCAACTTTTACCCCGAAATATAGTTTATTATACAACTCTAAGAAAATGCATATTGTTGTTCAATTTTTAAATTCGACAACTTAGTCATTATTTGACATTTTGGTTGAAATGTCAAGTACGTTACTAGTCAAATCCGTTACCAAATGTGAAGTCCGTTGTCATACAGTTTTTGATCAATATTTTAATGATCACAAACATCGTTTTAAGCTTCAGGAACGCAAATAATTTCAAATGAAGTTGGTTCTAGGTGCTATGATATAGTTTAAAAGTGAGATTTCATATTGATTTTGTATGGTAACGGACGACAATTTTCCTTGCTTCCTAAAGTTTTACACCACCATTTGAATACTTAATTATTCATCAAAGTGTACAACCAATTACTTTTTCACACACCTAAAATGTGTGACTAAACATCTGTTAGTGTTTCTAAAAAGAAAAAGCAAGTTAAAAAAATTACTTAAAAATTCTGAAATGTAAGCATATGGTGAAAATGACCCTTAACCATTACTCTTGTTGCTTATGTATGTTTTTCAGAAACTAATTAGTAAATATTTGGCACCAATTTAGTGACATTGTCTTTTATCGTGCTTTTCGCTTTGTTTGTAACATTGAACAAAACACCGGGCCACGCCGATGAGTTTCGCGGGCTGTAGATTGGACACCACTGCTCTATTTAACACATTCTAGGAAATTCAACCCGACTTTAGATTTCTATGATATGGTGAGAAAATGGTCGTCCTTGTTGTTTCTGATGGACTCAAGGACGTAACCAAGGGATGTGTACAGGATGTCCGGACCCCCATCTTCCCGAAATACCTCTATCTTTTTATGCAGCTCTCACATCACTTCGCAAAACAGAAATTTTTAAAAAGAAAAAAAAAGTATCTTAAATATGCCCATTAATATGCAGTTTTTCCATCTTCCGAATCAATTCAAAACACGAGAACGTCCATGAAACTTGAGGTATTCTGCAGACTTTTTCTGTGGGTATCTTTAAATTAAAGAAAAAATTTTGCAAAAAAAAAAAAAAATTGAAATTAGAATTAGAAAAACGCCAAGCTCTGGAGGCAAAAAAAAAACTATCATTCACTAAAGGAGAAAAAAAAAAGTAAATTAACCTAAGATAAGGAAACGAAAATATTGATCTCCCATGAAGGAACTAAAATGCTAATAAATACCATTAACATAGGTGGCACCTTTCAGTACTGAAGACGGAATTCCATCTTTAAAACAAGTCCACAGACGGATATATGGGCGATTCTCTGTAAACTGGTAATTGGCTGTCCGGACTGACTATTTTAAAAATAACTAGCTTAATACCCGGCGTTGCCCGGGTGCTTATTAATACAACATAGCATTCAGGGAAAATAAGTTTGAAAGAGTTCTATTCATATGGGTATAAAATAATTTGCATCAATCAGTCTCTTAGGTACAAACTTTGAAAAAAACTAAAATATTACAGAAAGTTAAACGTTTACAGAAAAATAGTCTTATCAAAAGGTGAAAATTAAAGAGAAATGTTGTCTGTGCTTTGCCGCGTCCACTGGCATGAAATATATGCACATGGAAGTGAAAAAATTGCATCAATTTCACCCGCCAAATTTAAAATATTAACTTTTCTCTATTAATTGTTCCCACCTACAAAGTAAAAATTATTATAACTCAATCTAATAAATCTGTCTGAAATAAATCTGTTTCTCGTTCTGAAGGCTTATCTCCATTACAGACGCAACTGTAGTCGCATTGCAAATTTGAAATTCAAATCCGTGGTTCTTTTTATAAAGTCCACATGAATTATGATTGTTTTTTAACCGACGAAAAAACGGAGGAGGTTCTCTATTCGACCGGTATATTTTATTTTTTATGTATGACCACGCATAACTTTTTACTGAATAGACCGATTTTGGTAATTTTTTTTTTTGTTGGAAAGGGTACACCTCCCTGGTGGTCCCATGGTCCCCTGATGCGGGGTTTGAGAACGGAACCCTGAAGAAATTGAGGGAAATCTTCAGAATTCCCTCAAAAAACCTCAACAGAACCCTCTTTGCGCATGAATTGAATTTCAAATTTCACGCTCACACACTTGCGATTTGATG